>APFE030059307.1:1093-36978 GCA_000404065.3 Pinus taeda
CCCAAGGTATGGAGTAACTTCCCGCATATCTATATGTTTAATTGTTCACTGCATATTCGTAAGTACCTGTGTATTTATCTTTGGAAAGCTAACTGAATTGCTAAGTAATTGTCTTAAGCCGCAGGAGTTATAACCTACAGTTGTTGTAACACAAAAAACAACAACTACGCAGTTGCTGCAACACCAGAAGCAGCAACTGCGTAGTTGATATAATCAGCAACAGATATTATCTAAAGCGGGTATTTTTGCACCAGCTGAGAATCAAAACGGCAATTATATGAAGATGGTTAAATCAAGCAATTGTCCAAAGCAAGAAGAACACAGCTACCCGAACTCAGAACCAGAATAGCACGGGGAATCGGCAAGAAGAATGTGCATATCCCAAGGAAGATGGACGAAGACAGTTATTAGCTGTGTAACAGTCTAAACAAAGAATATATCATTATATTGTTGCAACAACATCTCTGTATTTCTTATTTTTGATTAAACGGGTCAAACAGCTGAACCGTAACAATCTATTGTAATAGATGTCTCCTCTATAAAGAGGAGACATCTACATTAGTCAAGTCAGTCTGTAAGAGCATTTTGTAAGAATATCAGCAATTCTGAACTTCACTGAATCTGAATTTTTGACAGAGGAATAGAAGAACGTTCTGAGCATTTAAGTTATTATCCGTGTTCCGGGGAATCTTGTGAGAAGGACTAGGCCCACCTTCCTCACAAGATTCGCCCATTTACTTTCCTGTCTAGTGTGTAAGTGTGTGTTATTTCTTTTTGCAGATACTCTGTTTGGATTCTGTAGCATTACCTCTTGTAATTCTGTTTTGCTAGCACTCTGTTTTATGGATTGTTTGAAGTTATGAAAGTGTATCTCACCGGTGAATCTGAGTGCAGTGTGTGAGCAATCTGATTCCAGGGGCAGGTGCTGAACGTCCTCACCTGGAGGATAGGGTCCTGATCCTCTGCCAACAGAGCATTTCTTTCCTTGCTTTTCAGATTTGTAATTTTAATTAATTCCTTTTACTTCATCAGCATTGTGATAACTTAGCATGAGAATTACATATACTACAGCTCTCGATGCTTTTAGAAATTAAGTACATATAGTACGCAGTAGCCTTTGGAATAAAAAGACTTTCCCAGGTTGACAATTAATGTGGTACTTGATCGTTCAATTAATGAACAATTCAACTAGCCAACACACACCTCTAGGAAAACCCAGCCAGGTAGGCCTAAACATGGAGAATATAGACCAAACAGAAGGAGTAGAAATAAACCAGGAAGACAACTACCAATCTGGGGACATGGTTCTTTTATAACAGAGCTAGGATGAGTGACTGGGCTTGTTAGGAGTAGAGACTATTAACAGAAAAACTTCTCCTCTGAAAAAGTATAGAGCCAAAATTAAAAAGCTTAAGAAGGAACAACAACGACTTCAGAAAACGGTAAAAAGGCTCAGGAGAAAGATAAAAGAAATATCAGAGGTTCCAGACAAAACCCCAGCGATAGTAATCACGACAGTTCAAACTGAATTATATGAATGAAGAGCTACAGGGACTCAAACTGAGCCCATACTCACTCAACCTGTTAAGGAACAACATGCAATTCTTACAGAAGTAGCTACCTAGATAGAGGTTGTACCCTCTTATAACATAGCTATTCAGATGGAGATGGCACCCTCCTACAACATAGCCACCCAGATAGAGGTTTGGACCTCCCATAATAAAGAAACACAGACAGTAGGCATTCCTTCTCATAGCAGAAGTATTTAGACAACCATTCAAGCCAAAGATGTCATGATACGCAATGACCCCATTATATTTAATCTTCAAGAAGATTTAGCACAGGCTCGGCTTGCCATAGAATGGCTTGAACAAGAAATGGTCTCCCAGCAAAAATACCAAGAATTGGAGAGGCAGCTTCGGGATATGAATACATCAAAGAGCGAGACCTTTGACAAATATCAAAAAGCAGAAGAGAAAATTGAGAAAATGGAGTTTAGATTAGAGAAGGTCATGAGTTAAATGGACACTTTCTGCTCATTATACACTGATGTCTTGGCATTCAGATCTCCTACCAATAATTATGCCTTATTTTTGTTGGAACGATACTTGCTGTTAAAAATTAAAGCCGTGAGAGCTGGAAAACCCATTGAATTAAAAACAATTGAGGATTTTATAAATTGTTGTAAATAGCATGTGGTAAAATTTCAAAGGTTTCTTTGTGAATTTTACCTACACAATTTTGTATTAGAGGAAGAGGTGGAAAAGAACCCCAACCCTTTTGTGGGAGATGTTCAATTCCAAGCCTTTATCTCGTTTGTTGTCAATCAATTGAAGTGGTTTAAGGCTCATAACACGTTCCAAAGACAAGAGCATGGACTAGATCTTTGGGTTAGAAGTGAACCCAAGCACCCTTTGCAAATGTTGGCCAATCACAAGAGTCTAATGACAAGGGAAGGGGTAATCAAAATTTTTAGGCCTATTCAAAAAGAGATTGTACAAAAGGGAGTAGAATACTTCCTCTCCATTCAGGAAAGCTCCTTAGCTGTAGCCAAGCTCAGGCAGATAGTCTCCACTAATAATGTATAGAATAGAGAGCCATTTAATTATCAAAATTTTAAGCTAGCTGCAGACCGTTTTGTCACTTATAGCAATCTCATTTTGAGAGAAGGTCCTTATTGGCTAGGATGTCGGTTTTGTAGCTCTATCATTTGGTATCCTGCTGAAAGTTATTGGGCTATATACGAATTTCCTGAAGGACAGACATGGCCCATCTTTGAGCTTTTGGCCAAGAACCATGGTTTTAGACCACATTACGACATTCCTTCTCCAGCTTATTCTTTAACTTCTCTCTATACAAATTATTTGCTTTTCATGAGGACATGAAACACGGTAAGTGGGGGAGTATGTTGAGTCATGAAATGGGTATGTAGTTACTATTAATCTCATCATCCTTTTTCTTTATTCTTATCTTTTCTATATCCTAGTGTGGTAATGTATTGAGGAGTTATGGTAAGAAATGAAGGAATTATATGCAGTTACGATTTAGCTAATTATTACCCTTCTTTATGTAGGAAAACAACAAAAGGGACACTTGTTGTTCCCTAATGAAGGAACAACAAGAATCAATAAGCAAAGAAAGGGACGCAGCGGTTGCGGACAAGGCTAAAGACAAATCAGAAGGATTAGCGCGAGAAAGGAAAGGATGTCTGAAGTTGGAAATCAATTGTGAATCCCTCAGGATCGGGAGATCTCGAGGGATCACATTTACCATTTATTATTATAAAAGGAGACGATTGTAAGAAGAAAAGGGGAATCTCTGTTGTTATTGAATTTGTAATTTTAATTACGGACTCTCGTTGTTGAGAAGAACATGAATATATTGTAATGCTCTTTAAGTTTGATGATTAATACATAAGTGAAGTTGTTGTTCCCTCGCGTTATATGAAGTAACTTAGCAGTGATCACTGGCGGCTTAGGGCCTGGCCTCTGGTGGATTCAACTGCTTTCCTTGTGTCATACATTTTCAATTCTCACAAGTGTGATGGTTTGACAATATTCTTGCTTTCTGTGATTTTATCTCCTTCACTATTTATTGTTTTCTTGTGTTTATATAATATCTCTGCTTTCTATGACTTACATCATTATTGTTTAATTAGGTTTACCTTCATTTCAGATTGAGTTACTTAGATAAATATTCAACTTGATTTAATCAACTGTAAAGAGTTTAACTATCGTTGTCGGACTTTCAGATTGATATCATTGCTATTTGGACTATTTACTGGAGAATGGGTTTGATTTAGATTAAATCAATTACGAAGAGATGAGTTATTGTTACTGTACTTTTAGCTGATGCCATTGCTAGTCAAATTGCTTGAGTAAGGATTGATTACAATTTCGATAGAAGTTTGGGTCTTGAAGTTCAGTTGTTATATTCCCTTTAATGATTACTATTGGAATTTATTAGATGCATCTGTTTACTCTTGTTGTTAAATATCTATACTGCAATTTAGGAAACATTACTCTCTGAATTAAATAGCAGCCACATACTATGTACACTCTTCAAATAAGAGGACTTGCCCGGGTTGATAATTAATGAGAGTTAATTAGGAGTTTTAAAAGGCACCTTTTATCAGTCAACACAAATTATGAAAGGAAATTGATCAAGGAGGAAAGAAAGAAGGACGAGAAAGCAAAGGATTATGCTTTAGTAAATAAAGAAAATGAAGAATCCTCCTGAACCTCCATCTCAGTCTTCTACAATAAGTAAAATACCAAAGGAATTGGTACAATAATATTTAAGAGGGAGTCAGGCTCCCATCTTCATCTGAAAGATGTCATGTATGTACTTGGGTTGAAGAAGAACTTGATCTCTATAGTTGTATTGGATATGAGGCTATGATGTTTTTTTCAGTAATGGGAAAGCTTTTCTGAGACATGTAGCTACCAGGAAGGTGAAACAGGTCAGAGTTAAAGTGATTAAAAATATATACAAACTTGAGGTGGAACGTTGTACTACATTGAGTAGCAAGGCATAAAAGGTGTAGATTCGAGGTGTTGGATAACTATGGCATAGGTGCATGAGACACTTACACCATGGGGTCTTAAAAATCATGCAACAGATTACCATCAGTGTCCCGAAATGCACCCTTAACCACCATGATGTCTGCAAGGGATGCACATTGGGGAAATTCAAATCCAACTTACAGGGTCAAGATAACAGAGCTGGAGAAATGTTGGAGCGAGTCCATTGTGATGTATTTGAACCATTTTCTATAGCCTTTACAACAAAACATCAGTATTATGTGATTTTTGTTGGTGAAGTTTCTAGAAAATGTTGGATCTTCTTCATGTGAAAGAAGGATGAAGTTTTCTCTAAATTTGTTGAATTCAAAGCATTCGTTGGAAAGGAGACTGGCTAGAAATTGAAAGGTCTAAGAAGTGATAATGGAGTGCTTCTTTAGGATAGGCAATAAATGCTACAATCTATAGACAACTTGTCGGACCCTTGATGTATTTGGTGAACACAAGGCCTAAAATATGCCATGCAGTTAATCAATTGAGCCAAGCCACGATGAAGCCTACCAATTTGTATTGGAAAGCAACAAAGAATGTATTGGGGTGTGTGGTGAAGTAAAATTATAAGTGCAGACACAAACAAATTCCTCTGGCCCGATAATGGGTATAGCCACAACAAATAAATTCTATTGAAGATTTCCTTAGGTTAGAATAAATGAAGAGGGCATACCTATTGGCCTCTTATCCTATTTGATGATGTCCTCACTTTCTCACTCCAGCTATCTCTCGCTTCCTTCTTCAAGCTCTTGAAAAAAGTAAACAATAACAACACACAAATATAATAATAAACAAATTGCAATTCAAACTACTTAACAAGTCAAGAAACATTAAGACATGGATATGTAATATTACAAAACATGTAGTAAATCAATCGATAGTTGCATATATTAATATCAAAGAGAGATTACAACCATTCATCTTGACATTTTAGTCTTCCTCTAACAAGAACAGGTTCCCACACACTTCTGCTAGCATTCCATGATGGCTTCAAACAAAAATAATTTTAAAGCACTTCCCTTTTAGGTTTCACTCCAAACCAAACACACTTCTCCCTCACACAACTAGATAGCTACAACTAGTAATATCTTGCTTGTCTACTGCAAACCAAAATAGCATCAACACTCAACCAAAACTCTGCAACTATAACACTCACACTAGTTTGTGCTTGGGAAGAAGGGAGGTTTATATAGGAAATATTGATGGGAGATGGATCCTCTTCTCATGGGGGAAGGGCTTATCCCTTGAGGTAGTTCCATCATTATAGGGGAAAGGAGCCCAAACTATCATCCTCAACCCCATCTGGCCAAACCATTTACCAGACTTTCGTTACAAAGCTTCTAGAGCTAGAAGCTTCAGCGCTAATTTAAAAAACTTTCCATGATAGGACCATTGCAACTGGAACACAGCTTAGTCACTCTAGTTGGCACGAGGAGTAGTGCTAGGCTTTGCACATTGGTGTAGGGGAGACAAAGGCCATTAGCGCTGGTCTTGTAAACTAGGCAAAACAGAAGTTTCAGGGGAAATGGTGCAAAAGGGAATTGATTTGCTCATGAAGAGGGACACAATGGGAGTTTCTTCATGAAGGAAAAGCATGCAGATTCATTGTAGAGGTCCTCCAGGGTCAAGGAATGGGGAGTATAGGGATAATGACATAATGTTGTGTAACAGATGCCCCCTAAAGCGTGAAGGTTGAGTTGGAGTGAGGGATGAAATGCTTTATAAATCAGTGTAGGGAACCAGTATGTTGTCGGAAAACCTGCAAGAAAGTACATATACCTATACATAAACTAAGATCTCTGTCAAATGATACATGAATCATGGCATGGACGCAACCATCCAAAGAATGATCATGTAAATGGATCCAGGTACGAGCGCAGCCATCCATCAAAGAGGATCATAATAGAACCAAGGTATGGTCGCATCCATCCAATAATGAGAAGGATCACATATGATAACTCATGGTTTGGTCGCAGCCAACCATCCAAAAGAGACATGCATATCATCATAACCATGTCACATCACTTCGTAACCTGGACTTTTGTTATCTGATTCCAGGGTCTTGAGCTCTAACACGGCCCGATCAAAGTATAGATTCTAACATATGAATAGATGTGTTGACATCAAACATGCTAGAAAGTTGCTTTATTACCAGTCAATGATGTAAATTATTAACAAGCGCGAGAGAAACCACCAATAATGACAATGGTCCTCAAGGTACTATCAGTACAATCCATGGAATGTGAATAGAGGAACTAAAGTCGAACACCCATGAAATTACTTGATCAAAAGCCAATGATGTGAACTTGTCATTGAGTGCAAAGAACTTGCCATTAGGGCATGAAAGCTCTAAGGTACTAGAAGGGGGTCTCTCGGTCAACTTCCCAGGGAACGAGTTGAAGTTGACAGAAAGCGATCGTGTCGAAGGAGGGCCATAATGAATCCCACATCATCAATGCGAGATGAGAGGATGCAAAATGATTTTGGATGATACAGAGAATCGAAGGTAAGTGTAATTGCAGAAGGAGAACTCTTGAACATATCATCGACACAACTAGAATTTTGGCAGCTTTTGGATCCATAGGATCAGTGGTCATGAAGACGTGGCAAAGATCAAATGGAAATTAAAAATGAATGGCCCAAACCTAGGAAGGTCAATGATACAAAGGTGGATGTCCCAACCTGACACGAATCAAAGAGTATCATGTTCAAGAGTGAGCTGCCGACACGACTGATAGATTTCCAAATTTTCCCCCACCATTTATGGCAAGTACCCAAATTATTTTTTAATTGCAAGCTTGAAGGGGATAGCATATGCTTGCACTGTAAGTTCATCCTTCAGATGAATCTGACCTAGTAGTTTTAATGAGCCCTAGGAAGGAGAAGCTTATGTCCATCATGATGACAAATCAGATGTCGTTTAACAGTTTAACAAGTCCAAAAAAGGTGCAACTCGGTATCTTTTTCATGTTTAGAGAGTTTGAAAAAGACAGGTAAAAGAAAACTCTACATGGTCCCCTTTTGTATATTTGTGTATCTTGAGCCCGAAATGATAGAAAATAATACTTGAGAGAACCGCTTGACCATTTCAGTCAAGGAGTACCTTTTTCGTAAATAGTGCATCCCAACTTGAAAAAGGGGTAAACTTCTAATAGGTGCATGATGCTTCACATTCATTAACGAGTTCAAAACAACAAGGGCTCGGCCATATTTTCTTTTTTAAAGGGCCAGAAAAGAGTTGAAAGTAGACCCCCCATTTTTATTCTCTTTAACGAGTCAAAAAGGGAAAAAATACTCGACAATATTTTCATATAAATTTAATGAGTCGAGAAAAGATTTGAAATGTGACTCATCATCATCATCGAACATCCATCACCTGTCACTGCACAAGTAAGGTAAAGTGTATTATCGAGGTCAAAATATTTATAAAACCTGATATTTTCATGAAAAAATGAATAAAAAGGGGAAAAGTAAAAACATTTTTACCATTTACCATTTTACCTTTGCTATGAAGACTTTTTACCCACTTTTTCCCTAGTTGTTCCCGAGCAGATTATGGGAGATCCGGGAGGTCAATCGATGAGCTGTCAGTTCTAGGTAATAGTCAAAGCCCTGAGCTCCATTTCCATGCTATTTATTCCTGCTTTTAGCCATTTTTTTGGATTTTTAGGGAATTATTTGAAAATCTTTTTTGCCCTCGGTCAACATGATTTCTGGGCATGGAATCGCACTAGCCAAGGGTGATTAGCAAAGGCATCTGCACTGATTGGTGAAAATGTTTTTAAAATAGGCGTGTTGACACTGTGGATAGGAAAAAACCCTATGTTCTCAAAAACTAACCATTTAATCTTGAATTTAATGTGCCAATGATGATTATTGACTCAAATTAATGGATTTTGCAGGAGAGAATAGCCGAAAATGGTGGATTGGAAGGCAAGAGAACATGAAGATGTTGACACCCAGGCAATGAATGACCCAAATTGCCTGGAGGATTTGAGGGATTATGGGCTCCTCAAATTCTTCCTTACACCAAGGATACGGGCCCAGCCCGAGTTGCTTCAATACTTATTAAGCCTTTGGGACATTAATCGAGAGATTTTTGTCATTGGGGACCAGGAGCTAGAGTTGACAACTTCAGATATTTACTCCATCACTAGAGTGTCTCACAAAGGTAAGCCAATGAACTTGTATGGGCCACGTCCGATTGGGGCAAGCATATCTTCCTTGCTTGTCGAACAGTGCCCTGAGGCCATGGAATCCAATAGTAGGAAGATAGAGATTTCCAGTGTGTGGGATTTGACACTGAAGGTGCTTCTGTTTAATATCAACAGACTAGCGGGTCTCAGGCGGAACATGAGACTAGCAAGTTGAGGTTCCTTTATGCTATTGACTGCACAGGTCCTACGATCTTCAAATGGGCGGAGGCCATGAAGATGAACATCAAGTGCCAATTTTCCAAGGCCAAGGTGGGGAATCTGAAGCAATTTGGCTTTGGATCTGTACTTGTGGCCCTTTTCGTGGAACAAGTACCACTAGTCCAGTATCAGCGGACTGAGGTAGATCCTCGTATGCCACGCAATCTGCAGATTGCTTGATATAGTCGTTTAATGCCCAAGATCACTGGGGGTCAGCATATGCCATACTGAACTACATTTTTTTCATGGCTACAATGACAGTAGATCGTCGTATAGGACTAGCCATACAGTGGCACTATTCTCCATGGAGATCTACATATGCCCTTACCAAATGGAGAAGACTTCGATGACAAAGGTAAAAACTAAAATTTTTTATTTTTGATATATTTTTTAATTGTTTTTGGTATATATGTGCTTATAACATTTCTCTTGTTTATGCAAATGTTGAACCAGAGAAGCCAGATGGGATGTCCCCAATAGCCAGGCATGTCCCCCGCCCTATTGATGGTGTCACCCCTCATCAGGATCAGAGCGACAATGAGGATGAGATCACGAGGAACCTTAAGGAGTTAACTCATGGTATCCCGGAGTATGCTCGGATAGGAGACATGCCCCATCGGTACCAGAGACACACGGTGGGAGTCTCAAATCGGATCCACCGATTGCTGAGTTGTGTTGGATGAGTTGTCTAATGATACCATGACCACCATGCTGATTAGTTCCTAGGTCTAGCACTTACATACTTTTTGAGTCTTGTGTGCCACGGATGTATGAGGCATGCGAGCCACCGATGTTATTTTAAACACACATATTATTTTTTGGGGTTCTGATGTATCAAACATTCTCACCATATATATATGTTGTATTTTCCTGTCCATTATGGTACAAATGGTTTGTATTATCTTTTACATGTTTCATAAATGTCTATCCAACACGTAATTAGCTAATGCATCTGTCAATGTATTCATGTGTCTAGGAATATGATGATACATAATATAATCAAAATGCCTTTCCAATAGACAGATACGGGGATACATTCTCAATATTTGATAGAATATTGGCCGTTGAGTTGAAGGACAACAAGCTTGAATCCAGTTTGACAACCAATTCTCTAATGCCCAGAGCGATGGCTTCTAACAACAGTTCGATGACCGCACTGTATTCAACAATGTTGTTGGTTGTGTGACCTAGGAAGATACCTTGAAGATCAATCAACTCACCATTAGGGTCATAGATAGCCCATGTTGTGGATGATAGGTTCTGGGTACTACGACAAGCACCATTAGCGAAACCAATGTGAGGAGTCGCAGACATCTTCAAAGCAAGAAAAGCATAGTAAACAGGAAAGTTGTTTGAAAACTATCACACAAAACAACGTTGTACAAAAATGAATCACACAATAATGTACATAAGTAACCATGCAAGATTACCTAGGCATAGTACTTTTTGAGGTAAAGCCCGTTTCAGGGCTTATTGAGAGGATTTCCTTCATAATCCATAAGCTCATAGGCTCCTTTCTGCAAAACGCGTTTCACGATATAGGGTCCATGCCACATTGGTTCAAACTTGCCTTCCCCAAACTTATTGTTAGCTTGGTTGTATAATAAGACCACATCACCCTCAGAGAATGCACGAGGGGAGACCGACTGATCGAAATGACATTTGACCCGTTTCTTCTGTGCTTCGATGACCAAGATAGTGAGATGACGAGTCTCGTCCAATCATTCTAAATATAAGAGGCGTTCCTCTTGAGGTGATGTTTCAGGGAGGAGTTCAACAACTAACTTGAGTGAAGGAATATCTCATTCGATCAGAAATGTTTCTTTCAAACCATAGACCAATTGGAATGGTGTGAAACTAGTTACGTCTTTAGTTGAGGTTCGGTAGCCCCACAAATCTGAAAAGAGCATTAGATGCCAATTTGACTTGTGCATCCCAATAGTACGCTGAAGCATTGTGACCAAAACCTTGTTCACAGCTTCAACTTAGCCATTGGCCTGAGGTTAATATGGGGTTGAGCCATCGTGGCGCAAGCCCAATGCCTATGTCAGCTCAACCATCATGTAATCTTTGAAATGGGAGCCATGGTCTGTGACAATGGCTTGGGGTACACCGAACCTGGAAATAACATGGTTAAAAAGGAATTGAGCCACCGTCTTACCATCTGCAGAATATGTAGGCATCACTTTGGCCCATTTGGTGAAATAATCCACAATGACGATAATATAGCCATGCCCCCTAGATGAACGAGGGTTACATGTCATATAATTGATGCCCCATTTGGAAAAGGGACCAATGGTAATGATGGGGTGTAGGTGAGCGGGTGGGGCACACATATTGCGTTGGTAAATTTCGCATTTGTGGCACTTAAGGACAGCAAGAAGGCAATCCTTGAAGATAGACGGCCAAAAATAACCAACTCGAAGGATTTTTTGAGCTGTAGTGTAACCAGACATATGACCACCACATGCCCTAGAGTGGAAATCATTGAGAGCTCTTTCAACTTCCTTGATTGTAAGGCATTGTAGAAGAACTGAATCGACACCGACACGATATAAAGTATCGCCAATAATATGGTAGGGTTGGGAGTGATGCTGAATCCTTCGGCGATCATCCTTGGTCAACGTGGACCGAAACATGGACATTTGGAGATACACGATGATATCACCGTACCATGGATCAAGGGTGCTAATTAGAAAAAGGGTCTCATCTGGAAGTTGTTCGTCTACACCAGCAGGGAGAGCCTTGGAGGGATGGGAACAAATCAATTCAGTGAAAATGAGTGACTTCTTAGATTTGGCCATAGTGAGAACCAAATCGAATTCTTGCAGGATGACGATCCATTTAGAATATTTTCTCACCAACAACTTACAAGTTAGGATATAGGTTATAGGGTTGCATTTAGAAATCACTGTAGTCGTACGTAAAAGGATATAGTGCCAAAAGCATTGAACAACCTGAACGACAGCCAAAGCCAACTTCTCGACATGTGCATAACGTGTTTCAGTGTCGAGGAGATTCTAGCTAAGGTAGTATATTACATGTTCACTGCCTTCGTCATCATCTTGGACCAAAACCATAGTAATGGTGCTAGGGGCCGCGGCTAGGTAAAGGAAGTAATCTAGATAATAGTCCGGGCAGATGCAACGGAGGATAATTTATGAGGACGGCCTTGAGATCATCAAAATATTTTTGGTCCACCTTGTCCAAGGCAAAGGGAGTTCCTTGTTTGAGCAATCGGGTAAATCCTATGGCTAGCCCAGCATAGTTGGGTATAAAACGATGAAGAAAGTTGACCTTTCCTTGCAGGCTCTAGAGTTGATTCAGTGAGGATGGAGGGGGTAAATTTACAATGGCCTCGTCTTTTAGTGGATCCAGGTGAATACCGTCCTTGGAGATGATCAAGCTGAGGAGTCATCCTAATTCCACGTAGAAAACACATTTATGTGGATTTAACCGAATGTTATAGTGTCTGCAGCATAGAAAAATTTGTCAAAGATGGTCTGGGTGATCTTGATGCTTACAAGAATGGGCGATAAGGTCATTTAAGTAAGACTGGACAATGTTGCGAATATCATGAAACACATAGGACATTGCCTGTTGAAATGTGGCTCCATCATTTTTGAGGCTGAAAGGGAGCTTCTTGTACGTGAACGTACCCCATGGGAAGATAAAGGTTGTCTTTTATTGATCGGCCAGTAAGATATTAATCTAGTTATAACCAGAAAAACCATCCATAAAGGAAAAGATCTTGCTCCCGGCACATTGATCAATGATTTGATCAATGAAGGGAGTAGGATAGTTGTCTTTAGGACATGCACAATTAAGATCTCAATAATCCACACAAACGCAGATCGTGCCTTGTTTTTTAGTTACAGGGTCAATATTGGACACCTAGTCTATAAGGGGGATGGGATAGATGAAACCAACCTTGAGAAGCTTTTCAACTTCACCCTTAAGGGCAGCAACCTTCCTAGGGTGCATTGGGCGAAGCTGTTGGTGAACGGGCTTCTCTTGCGAATTCGTTGGTATTTCGTGCAACACAATGCTAGGATCAATGTCAGGCATTTCTTCATAAGACCATGCAAACACATCATGGAATTCTTGAAATAGATGAGTCTATGTCTTGATTGTTAGAAAATTGTATATTAAATAGCAATGGAACACATAAAATATTGTAGAAATATAAACACAGAAAACACATAAAACAAGACAGACACAGATATACGTGGTTCACCCAGTTTGGGCTATGTCCACGAAGAAATAACTAGTCCTTCGATTTATATTATCTAGCAAACTGAAGAGATACAACCTACAACAAATCTGATGTAACTCCCTCTTCGCTCTCAACCTCTTGTCTCTCCCACACTCAGAATACAGATCTACATAGATGCAATACAATTCCCTCATATATAGTGAGGGGTTTCCTTCTAGGGCCAAAAAACCTAAACTAAACATAACTTCTACCATCAGAGCATTTGCCTAATGGATGGCCTAGATTGACTAGAAATTACTGTACTCTTACAAGGCAATGTTTCATCTATTTTTAGCTTCGGGGGCACTGCCCCCAAAACCCCTGTCGGGGGACCGCTAGCCCCTAAACCCCCATGGGGAGGAGAAGTCCCCCCCGCACCCCCCAAATGGAGGGGTGTACAATCTTCATGGGGTATACATCCGACTGAAACCTTTTGAATACAGAAGATAATGAGGGTCCACACCCAACATTGATCTCATTTGGAGAACAAGGTACCCCAATATGAACATGTTCAAAGATATTGGGTTTGATAAAAATGTTAATTGGCATCGTTTGAGTAATATTACCCAAGTTTCCTTCCAACCATACTTCATGAGTAATAGTTGGTGGCAAAATGGAGAAGAGGACTCTTCGAAAGCAGTAGACATGACTGTTGGGCGAGGCAGGAATGAGGAGCGATGATGAGTATCAATCCATGGTGGTTCCTCGAGAGACATGATTTCCATGATACCTTCATTAGCAAGGAAGGTCTCAGCTAAGGGATCAAACGATTTCAAAGTGCCAATCTAGGGGGATTGAGAGTACATATCGAGAGAGGTCTTCGACATATGAGAATCATAGGATTCAAAGTTCGAAGCCGAAACAATTTCCATGTAATTGACTTCGGCGGGACTAAGTGGCATAACCTCACCCCAAGTGTCAACAAGATCTAGTGTAGGTATGACCTAGGGATCAGATTTGACTGATATCATGTCGACAGGGGCAACATGAGGAGGTGGGAGTGGAAAAATTCTCATTAAGGTAGAATCTTTGAAGAGACCTACCCCCACACTGTCATAGGGAGCACCAGAGTGCTTGACGTACAGAACATTGCCATTCAAGGAGGAAGAGGAAAAGAAAGATAGCTGATCGACAGTGACAATTTTCTCTTGATGGGGAAAATGAATCACGCAAAACAAGGAGGAGGCTATGGCATGCATGGCATGAGTCCAACTTCGGTCGAGTAGAAGATTGTAATTGATATTGGAGTCAACAATTTCTACTTTGACTTGCACTGTCTTGCCTTCCAGGGTGATGGAAAGGTTAGGTAAGACACTGAAGGGTCACAATTGTGCCCATCGAAAGCTTCCAAAGTTTTTAGAGACTGGCTCAGTGTAGGGGAACCAATAGCCTTCCAACATGTAGTTGACATGATGCAGTTGGAAGCACCTTCATTGATGACAGTGTGGTGGATGGTCTTCTCATTGATGATTACCTTAATAAGAAAGGAAATTTGATGAGGGAGTCATGGAACATGGTTTTCTAGATCAAAACATATTAATTTGGAATTGGTGGGATCGATGACCCTAATAGCTGACATCAAAGGTTTTTGTTGTGATGGGCAGCTTTGGAGTACCTCGAGAGTTGACATGGCTGACTGTGCCTGAACCAAATCCTCAACAATATTGTAGTGTTGAGCAGATCAAGCATTGGGATTATACTAGGATTTCTGTAGTACACCTCAAGAGGGTGGCCACGTAGTGGAATTAGGGTTAGGGCACTAAATTTGCAGAGGGTCAGAACTCGAGGTAGAAGAAGAAGGTGCAACTTCTTTCTCTTTCCTAGCTGTCGGAGATGGAGTTTGATAGTCTTTCAATCGAGTAGCCACATTAATGGGTGTGCTCATCATGAACACTTGAGATCCGAAGGAAGAAGATCAGGGTTTCTTTACCATTTCAGTCTGTTGAGACGAAAATGGCTCTTTGAGGACATCAGGGGTCCCTTTGAGCAGGCAACTAACTTCGAATTGTCGAGGACAATCCTTAGTATAGTGATCCTCCTCGCAAATGAGGCAAGGATACTTAGTTTTCCATTGCAAAGATTCGCTAGCAGAAAATTTGGGAGGACCCTGTTTCGAGGCATCGGCTTTAACTTTGCCTTTGCCTTTCTTTTTTCCTTTCAAGGATTTGTCCACTGCGATAGACTGGACAACGTGGATCTCTGAGGTTTCACCAAGGATAAGTGGATTCTGAGATGAACTATTAGAAGTAGCATTTGAGACCAACTTCTAATTAGAAGAAGTTTTAGCAAGGGTTTGGGATACTAAACCAATAACTCCATCAACGGGAGGAACAACTGGTGACTTTGATGTTGCGGGATTAGATGATGGTCACGGAGCATTAGGTAATAACTCGTATAAAGTGTCAAACTAAGAGTAAACTAGATCCAATTACTGGGCAAGAGCGATGGCTTGCTCTTAAGTGATGCATCCACCCATACCTATATCACGAGCAATTGGGGCTACGAATGATTTGGTAAACCATTAAGTGAGAAATTAATCAGCAATCTCGAATTTGATCAGGTGATGTCTACGTCTCCATTCATGGATGTGATCAGAGATGTGTGTCACAGTATCTTGCTTAAGCGATGTGAGCAAATAAGTGCTAGTTTAATAACGAACCAAAAACTGAAAATGCGTGAGGAATACCATGGCTAACGATTTAATGTCATGGTAAGTACTTCAAGGTAACTCGATGTACCATTTCATTGCAGAACCCATGAAGGTTTGTTGGAAAAGACAAAGACGAATGGAATCGTCCATTTATGAGTTCGACGAGCACCAGAGGTGATATGTCATCACATGGGCCTAAGGATATTATTTAGCTTTTCCATCGAACTTTGGGCAATCACTTAGTATCTTGGACGATATCAGAGGCCAGTACGGTGAATGAAGGATTGGATCATTCATAAAGCATGATACATCTGGCAACTTGAGTGTAGCCAAGAAAGGTAATTGAGTGTTAAAAGGCATGGGAGGTCAATAAGCAGGCCCATAGGGAGGAGCCCATCCTTGTTAGTAAGGATTTTGGCCCCACAGTGGAGGATTTGAGCCATATGGCATTTGAGGCTACCTCCATTGCGGATTTCCATGACCATAGGGAGGATTTTGACCTTGAATACCTTGAAACTGTCCAGGCATAGGTTGCTGATAAGAAATGTACAAGTTAAAAGGTTGTTGAGCCTGTTGACCTTGGACATATGGATATGGAACCTGTTGTCTTAGAACATATGGCTGATGAACCTGTTCTCCCTAAACAAGAGGATTCTAGAACTGGAGTCCTTGGGCGTAAGGTTGATACACTTGCTGCCCCTGGACATATGGATTTTATACTTGACTCCCTTGTCCGGTAAGATTCTGAACGTGTTGACCTAGGACATGAGGATTTTGGGCCTGCTGCTGCAGGACTTGACCTTGTCCCTGTCCTTGCAAGGGTTGACCTTATTGATATGTATACAAGGGTTGTTGCTGCCCTTGTTGGTTTTGTTGTTGTAAGGGTTGACCTTGCGGTTGTAAAATTTGTCCTTGGGGTTGCAGAGGTTGGCCCTATGAGGACATGGGCTGAGAGGTGTGTGGAGCATACTACATCTGCTGCTGTGTGGCTTGCTGCAACTATTGTAAGGATTGACCTTGCAGTTGTTGCAGGTGACCTTGCTGTTGGATAATTTTCCCTTGTTGTTGCGCAGAGAGCCTTTGCTGCAACAAAGGTTGCTCTTGTGGTAACAAAGGCTACCCTTGTTGTTGTAAAGGTTGTCCTTGTTGTTGCAAGGGTACTTGAATAGTGTGTGGGAAATTACTAAACTGAATCTGGTCGTATCTAGGCTGGATGTACTGCCTAGATTGGAGGGTGTAAGGTTGATTAAAAAATCCTTGAGAACCATATGGAATGTAAGGATTTTGGTATTGGACCTAAGCCCCATAGGGATACTGATAATGAACATTGCTCGATCCAGATGGACCAATAGGATTCTGAACCTATTGGTACCGAACATTGCTTAACCCAGTAGGATCAACCGGGTTGTAAATAATATCATAAGAAGGTTGGTTTATACCAAGCATGTGAGCTTGTGAGCCGCTCATATTAGTGGCACCTAACACCATAGAAACATTCAGATTATAACCCCCAGGCATTGGCACAATTTGGTCACTGACTAGCAGGACAAAGGGGTTGACAGAGACAATCTTTGAAACTACCAGTTTCGTATGACGTGTAACTGGGATCAATGATACAAGAGTATTTGGAACGGTGGGTTGCACTGGCATTGAAGTAACATCCTGTTGGGAAGTCATGTTCGTAACGAATGAACTTGATGTAGGCCTGATGCCTGACAACCATATAGGATTATGGTAAAGTGATGGGGCACTAGGTGTGCCTCAAACCAAGTGCCCCAAAGACACATAGTTGGGTGGAAAACTAGCTGGAATACCTTTCAAGAAAGGGTAGCCCTCAGGAGGAAAATACAATTGCAATTCTTCCCCCTCAATAGCATGTGGAGTAGAAACTTTGAACTCATCTGGAGAAGTGAATGGAGCATTGCCTTCGGGTTCCATGTTTGAAAACAAATGACAACAAATCACCGAAAGTGTACTAGGGGATAGTTCCAAAGGAACACTTAGCCGGTCATATGGAATGTAAGGACACTGCGGTGATATCTCAACAATGTAGACCAGAGGGTTCAGAGGGTAGATAACTAGTCCAAGATGACCGTTAGTGGTCGGCGAGTTCTCTGGATTTTGAATGGGATTGTTCGGAGATTCCGAGCCAAGATCAACAGATGAGCTTGTATCGAAAGTAGGTGGAGAACGAGATGACAATGGTTCAACTCTCAAAACAATTGTGAGTTCAACATTTTGGTCCTCGAGTGACTCCGGTAACTCAGGAAATGACTCCTCAGACAATCTTTCAGATGGAGGAGAGGAAGAGGAATTGAGTCAACTAGATGGTTAAGCCATGATGACCTTGTCTTAGTCGATGGAAAAAATAAGTTCAAGGATTTAAAATGTTATTTTAAGGAAACTCACGATTTGGTCAAAAAGACTAACATGACATTTTAGATCATGGGCAATCAATTTTTAAGCTGCATAAAAGACTGGTGCTCTTTCATTTTTTAAGAGTCGAGAAAGAGAGAAAGATGACTATATCACTTTCGATTGGAAACGAAATCAAAAGGACAAGTGCTTGAATGATATTTTAAGTTTAATGAATCAAAAATATCAAATAAATACTCTGGATGATCTAGGTAAACAGGATTACCAGGCAACTGTGTACTGCAGAATACCTCCCGGCAAACTAAGAAGTATGAGCAAGAAATCTCCCCGAACGCTGTGTTCAGTGTATCACATTTGCAAGGCAACCGACTTAGCTTCCTAAGTATAAAAGGATTGCAGCCTAGTGGGGTCTCTAATTATATACTTGATGATACAAGGAGCACAAATTTGTACTAGCGCTGTCTAATGCTGAAGCTGACAACACCTGCTAGTTTTAAAGACGTCGGAACATGTCTCTGGCCTAGACCTTCTAGATATGATCGTTAATGTCAAATGCGCCTTAGGTTAATTGAATTCATTTTAAAGTTGATCTTGGGTTAAGTTTTAGTTTTCAGGTATTAGTGATGCTACTCGAAAAACCTTAAATGCAACTAAATGAGACAAGACCCTTTTAATTCGATGAAATGCCTACACTAGACAGGGTAGAAACTACTCAATTAAATACAAACAATCAAGCAACTGAAAACGAAATGATCATTCACTACCTTACTTTTTCAAAAAAAAACTAATGAAAAATGTATTCCAATTCCTAATTTCCTGACAAGCACTTATCTATTAGTCCTTTCAAAAAAAAAAAATTATCTTCCTTTTTCAAATGCTGATGTGATTCTAGTCTTTGAAAAGATCCAAATTATCGTAACATAATGATGCAACAAGCTAGAATTTCATACTTTTTCATGAAACATCAAAACAAACTTTCGCACAGAATCTTTCAGTGAAAAAGTTTTCGAGACAATAAGCTCTTCAAGGAGATGAAAACATGAAAAGAGAAGTTCATTCAAATCAATGAAACACTGAATTTACCAAACGCAAGACCAACAATGTAATCTATGCCAGAAAAGAAAAGTTTATGCAAGTAAATGAAACTTTGTTAAACTTGTGCAAAAAGAGGTCAAAGTCGTAAAAAAGAACCAAAAACAAAATGCAAAGAGTAAACACACCTACAACCTGACTTAGTGAGTTCACAAACTACTGAATGGGCGACCAACTAGATGCCCTAATGTCGCTGGCCACTCAATGACTCAATCAATCAAGTAGGAAGATGACAAGCCAACAAGCAAACAAAACCAAATGAAAAGCAGCTTTCTAATTAGGGAGAAAATAGTCAAAAAGGCCTATGGGTTCAAAATCACAAGAGCAGAACACACTGGCAAACATTGGGGTCAAGCCCTATTCTTCACTTATAGGCATCAACACGACTGCCTAACTGACAACAAGAGCCAAAGGCTGGTCGATGTTACTGTCAGCAGATTAAGCGCGCTGGTTGAGGTAGCTAAGGAAAAATAAAAGAAATTTGAAAATAGGGACCATATCTGCTACTATGAATTTTAGACTCAGACCAGTAAATAGGAGAAAAAAACAGGACCAAAGGGAAAACATGGAACTAGAAAAGTTCTCACGAAATCATGAAATCCAAGACAAACAAAAGAATCATTTTCCCCAGTGGAGTCGCTAATTTATGGTGAAGTAAAATTATAAGTGTGGACACAAACAAATTCCTCTAGCCCAATAATGGGTCTAGCAACAATAGATACATTGTATGGAATATTTCCTTAGGTTAGAATCAATCAAGAGGGCCTACCTCTTGTTCACTTATCCTGTTTGATGATGTCCTCGCTTGCTCGCTCTAGCTATCTTTCGCGTCCTTCTTCAAGCTCCTGAAACAAGTAAACAACAACAACACACAAAAATAATAATAGATAAATTGGAATTCAACCTACTTAACAAGTCAAGAAACATTAAGACATGGATATGGAATATTACAAAACATGTAGGAAATCAATCGATAGTTGCATATATTAATATCAAAGAGAGATTACAACCATTCGTCTTGACGTTGCAGTCTTCCTTTGACAAGACCAGGTTCCCACACACTTCTACTAGCATTCCACGATGGCATCAAACAACAATAGTTTTAAATATGATCCCTTTTAGGCTTCACTCCAAACCAAAATAGCATCAAAACTCAACAAAAACTCTGCAACTATAACACTCACACTAGTTTGTGATTGGGAAGAAAGGAGGTTTATATAGGAAATATGGATGGGAGATGGATCCTCTTCTCATGGGGGAAGGGCTTATCCCTTGAGGTAGTTCCATCATTACAGGGGAAAGGAGCCCAAACTATCATCCTCGACCCCATCCGGCCAAACTGTTTACCAGACTTCCGTTACAAAGCTTCTAAAGCTGGAAGCTTCAGCTCTAATTTAAAAAACTTGGCATAACAGGACCGAAGTGACTAGAACACAACTTAGTTGCTCCAGTCGGCACGATGAGTAGTTCTAATCTCTACACATCGGCGCGGGGGAGATAAAGGCCATTAGCACTGGTCTTGTAAACTAGGCAAAACAGAAGTTTCATGGGAAATGGTACAAAAGGGAATTGATCTGCTCATGAAGAGGGACACAATGGGAGTTTCTTCATGAAGGAAAAGCATGTGGGGGTTCATTGTAGAGGTCCTCCAGGATCAAGGAACGGGGAGTACAGGGATAGTGACAAAATTCTGTGTAACAAGGTGCCTCAAAGGCACAATTGAGTATGGGTTATGATACAAAAGGAAGGCTTTACCGAAGTAGATTGGGAAGGGAGTCCATTAGAATGGAAAAGTACTTCAAGTGTTATCTTCAATGTTGGGTTTGCAACTATTTCCTAGTATACTAGGAAATAGAGGTATGTGGCATTCAACTCAGTAGAGGTTGAATACGTGGTTGCAATTCAAGCAACGTGTGAGGCCATATGGATGAGGAAAATACTTGTGCGTGTTTTCAGATAGGAGATGGATATGCCAATGATTTATTGTAATAATTAGAGTTGTATTAAACTCTTTGAGAATCCAATATTTTATGATAGGTCCAAGCACATTGATATCATGTACCATCACTTGAGGGATTCTGTGCAGAGGAGAATTATGATGCTACAATACATTCCAACTGAGGAAAGTGATGCAAATATATTGACAAAGGCATTGTTAAGGGGAAATTTTGAATTCCATAGTTGCAGGATAGGGGTGGGGCAAAATCCCTTTCCTGTTGAGAGGGGGCATTAGCAATTGTAGCAAGAAAGGCTAAATTTGACTTGTGCTTTAGCCAAATTTAGTAATTCAATTTTACACATCAGTAAAATGAATTGGATTGCAGTTAACTTGTATGACATGGCCTTGCCTACTATTTAGCTCAGTAAATTCGAGTTATAGGCCAGAAGTAGTGTTATGCATGTAGTGATTGCTAAAATTTAGCAATCTAGTTCAATTATTTTCAGTTTGACTCAATTTACTGAGCTAAAGTAATTAATTAAGTAATTGGAAGTTCAGTTGAGTAGTATAACTATTGTTAACTCAATGATATCACAATTATGCTAGTCAACCAACTAAAAATAGCCCATACATGCATGGAATTCAAATTGCCTAGCTAGAGTGGAGGAAAAGACACATTGTAATTATCAATTGTGTACTAGTTGAGTGTACAAGATTGGAAGTTAAGGAGGTGAATCATTCGTTGGGAATTACACAAGAAAATAGGAGGAAATTCCTTATCCTATATTTTAGGAGCTAATTTCCTCAAGGATTGCACAAGGAAATAGGAGGTTGATAGAGGATTGAATTGGTTAAATGTTGGCCAGAGTAGGACAGTTATCAGGAGAACATTTTTATAGTGCAGGGTGTGCTTTAGGATTGAAGCAAGACATTGTAATAGTTTCTCATTTTCATCTGATTAATGAAAAAAATTGAGGGATTTTTTTCTCAGTTGGGTTCCCCTGCAAGATCATTATGTTCTTGTGATTTTGATGGTTGTGTGTCATTGCATGCATTTCTAAATTATGATTTCCATTCCTCAGAATAGTAGAGGAAATTTGTAATCTCTTGATTTTAGTTCAATTTCATCAGTAGTAGAAAATTTCTATTAATTTCTACAAAAAAAAAAACAATCATTGGTATGATAATGGTTGTAAAATTGTTATAAAAGCAAGTAGGGGTGCTTCTAATGAATCTTAAAGATTCATTAGAAGCATCCCTACTTGCTTTTATAACAATATTACACACACACACACACACACACACACACACACATTGCTGGAATAAGGAATTGATAAGGGGTGGATGAATCAGTAATTTAAGAAACTATTAATTTTATTTTCTTGCTATGCTTATAGTTCCTTCTAATGTTTTTTGATATGTGAGAGCATGCATTCATGAAAGAGTCAATCTGAAAACTTTTAGATACGCATACTCAAACAACATTCTCATGATCATCATACAATTGACACAATGTTTTCACGTGGAAACCAAGAGGGAAAAAACCATCAATTTGTTGTTTGTTTTATGATGTACTTTAAGCACCAACTTAATTATATTTGTTTGTTTGTGAGCACCCACTCACTAGAGGCAACAATCCCCTTTGTTTAGCAAGCACCAACTTGCCAAGAGGAACCAAATTCTTAAGTGTGCAGGCACCAACATGTCACTGCCACTGTTCTACTGTTTCATACAATTTTCATACTGAAAACATAGGCATACAAATTACAAGTAAAATACCAACTAATGATTGTCTACAGATTCTACTTCTGCATTTTTCTTTCTGAACACTTATGGAAGTCTTCCTCTTATTGCTCACTGCAACACTTCCTCTGTGATATTCTTTCTCTGCTTAGGGCTCTCCACTATTTCCACCACAACACTACACTTGCAACACACTGCTCCAATACACAACTCTCTACACTTCTCTCTCGCACATATCCTCACACTCTTACTCAGCTCAATCAAGGTTTTGATTCTTTTTCTTGTGCTTCTCTTAGCTTGATGTAGTCACTATCATCATCAATTCTTCCCAACCATATACCCCTAGCATGGCACCCCGTTCTTCTGCTAATTTATGCTTACTCTAGTTTTGTTGCTACATTAAAATCATAAGGATAGGCGATGATCACTTATTTTTCATACTGTTGACTCTCCATGTTGTGTATTAAATTTTAGTCCCCCTTACATATTTCATAGAGACTCCCCATGCTTATTTATGGCTCATAGAGATCTACCTGTACATCCTCATGGAGTCATTGTTCTACATTCAAGACCACAATTGTCAATTCATACATATTTAATACACCTTTGTACTGCTTCTTTATTGATGGATTTACACAACATGCCACTATCAGAGCCTTTTCCATATCGACACTTTTAAACAAGAATCCATACAAAAACAACGAACTCCGATCTTCCTTGGACCCTTTTGTATAAGCCCCTCTTTTGCATTTTTCTCCATAGGACCGAGGGTGGTGACTGAGGGCTCTTCCTCAAGGTGCTAAGACCTTTAGACACTCGACGAGGCCTATATTTCCTTTATTAACCCCTTACACATGGTTCATGTTTGTTTCAAAAAATTGACATTTAATACCCAAGGAGGCCCTTTATCGAAGATTTTTGTCTGTTGCACCTATGCCAGCCACTAAGGATCACTGATCATTGACTGAAAATAGGTGATAGGCACCTTGTACTAAGCCCTGGACTTCAGTTCCCTTAAGAATTTTTGACCACTTGTTGTTCTGCAAATCAATAAATTTCCATTGTGGCACATGAGCCAACCATTGCAAACCTCTGATCGCTGATTGCCGAAGTGACGTTATCACATGCGACGTGCTGTTTTCTGACCAGTGACACATGTCACCTAGATATGGCCCATTAGGCCATCCAAAACAAAGAAACAACCTGCCATGTGTCCCTATGTACCGTGACATCATGTTGATGTAAGAAGCTATGTCTCCCTTATCAGAACCAAAGATCCTACCACTTGTCCTCCTCGAATCTCATCTTACACTACCATATGTCCTCATCGAGCCCAACCGAATGGCTCCATGTGTCATCCTAGAGGAGATAGAAAGAGGCCTTCCATACTTGGTTTTGCAGTGAATTCCTTTGTAAAAATATATTTGGTTCTCCTAGCGATTTAACAAGGAATGCACATTTCTTGACATTTATCTTAATCGACATTAGAAAATTGATGATTTTTCAATTCCTATCAACTTATGAAGTTGTAGATCACTGATCGCTAAACTGCCATATTCATTCAACATTGCCAGATCGAAAATCGCTAATTGGTGAACACGTCCGCTGTGCAATGAACCTTGAATCCCCCAATCACCGATTGTCGGGACCTCCGATATGCGATATTGAAAATCACTAATCAGCGGTTCACTTCCGTTGTGCACTAAACCTTGAACCCCCCGATTGCTAATTTCCACAACCTCCGATATGCGATATTGCAAATCGCTAATCGACAGTTCACTTCTGCTATGCATTGAACCTTGAATCCCCCCAATCACTGATTGCCGGAACCTACGATCTCTAATATTCCTCATTGCATAAGGCTTGAATCACACTAAACTTTAGTGGGCCATATCTTCGAACCACAAGTCCATTTCTAGATTTCCACATACCTTTGGAAATTTCTTCCAGGGCACTTTCCAATGAGAGGAGTCCAATTAGCCATTGAGCCCATACGCTACCTCAAAATATGGCTCCAAATTCTCTACATAGTTGGAATCACAAACACAAATGCATGAAGCCCCATCATTAGGATGAGCCTTATTTGACATCACTGCCAACACTTACACAACCAACCATCTTCATACCATCAAATGTCCAACAATCTCCCCCTTTAGCATTGATGGAAACACTACAGACTCCCGCTCAGGTTTGGCATGATCTGTTGTGATGTCAAATTTCTCCCCCTTTGACATCAATGGAAAAGAAAACTTCACTTGCACACCCCATGAACCAATGCAACCTACTCTCCCATGAGTTCCTCTTGCTAAGTAACTTCCACCTCCTACCAAAATGAAGTCATTTGGATGGAGGAGTCACAACTCCTATCTTCTTCTTGAGATACTCAAATGGTTCTCTTGCTTGCAATTGGTTTGGTAAATATATATGTATATCCTTTAGTTTTTTCTTCATCCATATAATATGTGTACAACAAGTCACAACAACAATATATTATGCTTTAATAGTCGATAGAGAGATTGAGCCTTGTTTCTTGCTAACCCATGATACCAAGCAGTCACCCAAAAAGAAAGTTGCACCAAAAGTACTCTTACTGTCATCTAGACTTCCAACGCAATTTGTATCTATGCAGGCCTTCATATTGAACTCTTTACTCCTGGCATACCATAGCCCATACTCTATTGTACCTTGAATATATTTGAAAATCCTCTTAACAACCACCACATGAATTTCTCATGGATAAGCCTAAAATCTTGCCACAATTCCCACTGCTTGCATGATATCTAGCCTTGAAGCTGTTAGATACAATGAGCTTACTATCATCAGTCTATATTCAGTATGATTTACCTATGGCATTGCATATTCCTTGCATAGTTTACAACTTGTATTCATGGTTGTGCTCACAGGTTTGCAATCCTCCATTCCAAATTTATTCAAAGTTTCCTTGAGGTATTTGGATTGAGATATAAAAAATCCTCGTGGAGATTGAGTAAATTGAAGACCCAAGAAGAAGGAAAACTCACCAATCATGGACATTTCAAATTCTGTTTGCATACAGTTTGCAAGCTAATGCCCAAAAGCTCCACATTGCTTCCATATATTATGTCATCCACATATACATCTATTACTAGTAGATGATCATCTTTAGATTTTACATAGAGATTGCTATTAACTTAGCCTTTCTTAAACTCTTGTTACTAGAGATACTTATCTAGCCTTTCATACTAGGCTCTAGGAGCCTGTTTCAAACCATACTGAGCCTTCTTCAGTTTCCATACAAGTTGTTCACTGGAGGAGAGTAGAAAACCTTCAGGTTGCTCAATGTAAACCTCCTCTTCTAAGTCTCCACTGAGAAAGGCAAACTTCACGTCCATCTGATAAACTTTGATTTTCTTATGAATGGAAAGAGCAAGAAATATTCTTATGGCTTCTAGTCGAGCTATTGGTGAAAAGGTTTTTTAAAATCTACCACTTATATGTAGGCATACCCTTTGCAAACAAACCGAGATTTGTTCTTGATGACTTAACCATTTTCATTCAGTTTTTTCTTGAAAACCCACTTGGTTCCAATAAAAATGTTCTCTTTTGGTCTTGGAACAAGCACCCATGTGTCATTCTTTTCAATTTGTTCTAGCTCCTCATTCATGGCTTTCACCTAGAACTTATCTTCACTTGCTTGACAAAGGTTCTTAGCTTTTATCTATGACAATAGATCCAAATTTTCATGATTCATACTTCCCATAATTTTCCTTCTGGTCTAGACACCATATATTTGATCTCCAAGAATCTAAATCTTAGGGTGTTCCTTTTGCACATACCTGGAAAGTATTTTTGGTCTTGAAGACGTGCCTTCTTCCTCACCTTCATTTTCTAAATTTGTTTCATTCAGATAATTGAACCTCAATTATGAACTCTCTTCATCATCTGAGTTCAAATTTCATTTAGAGGGTTTAGGTTGTGAGCCTACTTCATCAACTACTATGTCAATGTAGTCTTTTATCTTCCTTGTCCTCTTGTTGTAGCATGTGTACCCTTTACTTCGAATATGGTATTCAAGCAGTATTCCTTCATCAATGCAAGTCAATATTCCCAAGTTTCTTTTCATTTCTTTTAATGAAGCACTTGCTCCCAAACACCTTGAGTCATTTAACTGATGCAGGTATACCATTCCATAACTCATATGGAGTTTTTTCACTGTCAGGCCTGAGATGAGTTCTGTTTGACAAGTATATTGCCTCCTAATGACTTGCTCTTCAAAGAATTACTCAAACTCTCTTGAGGTGAAATCTCCCCCTCTGTCTGATCTTAAGAATTTTATTTTAAAATCTTTCTCATTATCTACACGAGCCTTAGACTTCTTGAAGTTCTCAAATGATTCCAACTTTTATTTTAAGAGGAGAATCCATTTTCCAAGTAGCCCTAGTGAAATCATCAATGAACAACATGAAGTACCTTTCTCCTTTTGATGCTTTTGTTCTAGTGGGGCCACAAATATTTGTGTGAATAAGCTCCAGAGGTCCGGATGAAGAGAATCTTTTGATTTGAAATGAGTCTTGGTCTGCTTGCCAAACTGACATGACTTGCAGATGGTGTTATCAGGCCTTGACAATTTAGGCAATCCTTTTACTGCACCTATCTTGCTTATCTTTATCAAGTTGTCAAAATTCATGTGCTTGAGCCTTCTATGCCATAGCCATTCCTCGCTTGTTTTACTCAAATAACAACTAACCCTTGAGTCGTCGAACACATAAAAATTATTATGAGTCTTGATTTCCTTCCCCACTAATTTTCCATTTTTTATATTATGGATCTCACAATCTTTAGATCAGAGGGTTACATCAGATCCATTGTCACACATATGGATAACACTGAGCATATTGTGTTTCAGGCCTTCCACATACAAAAAATTTGTGCTTCTGTCTTCTGATCAAGACTAACCACTCCTTTCCTTTGCTTATTGCTGGAGCATTGTTGCCAGAGGTGACATTTCCTCCTATGTATTTTTCTTTTATTGATAGAAACTTGGTTTTGTCTCCAGTCATGTGTTTGGAACATCCAATTTCTACATACCATTTGTTTTCTTTATCGTGCATTGATAAGGTGAGCCGACATGGCATGCTCTTTTTGGTCTTTTATTTCTAGCTTCCTTTATCCTTTCGTATGTGAGTTTGCCTGTTAGTTTGAGATTTAGATATGTATTCAAACCTACTTCTACAATCACTGACCTTGTGCCTGAAATTATTACATTTAAAGCATTCAAATTCACTTTGTAGGGGAGAGAAGACATTTTGATCCCTGAGAGAGGAACCTTGAGACTTAGTAGTCTGGTGTGAATTAAACTTGAGATTTTCATCTCTTTCAAATTTGACACTTCTACAGTCAATGGCTTTGTGTGCAAATATGTGACACACATATAAGTGACCATAAAACAAGTAAGCATGCCTATTGTTAAAAGCATTATGAGATTTAGTAGAGAAATACCTTGGTTGACTCACTGTTTGGCTTGTCCTACATTGATGATCTTCCCTTTGTTCGACTACTTTTCTGTCTTCATGAACTCTTTCATGATGATTCTTCCTCTGACTTTGTTTTTCTTCATCTCTTGTAGACTTGAAGCTTATCCTCTTTTTTATGATAGAATATTCTTGTCCCTTAGAGTACCCCAGTCCGCTTCGATTCCTGAGAGGCTTTGACAACTCAGAATCTAATTTAGTCACCTAGACCCTCTAGCAAATTTTTGATTTAGAACCTTCTCGTTCATTGCTTCCTCAAGATTAGTTCTTAGAGAGACCACCTCTGCTTTAAGATAGTGGTAGTTTTCTTCCCATTCTTGAATCATATCTTGAAGTACCTCCTCCTTTCATTTGGCTTCCTCTAGACCAACCTTTAGAGGTTTGCAGGTTTTTGAGGTCGTTTCCCTTTTCAACTTGAGCATCTCCTATTTCAGCTGCTTGTTCTCCTCTTCTAGTCTTTCACGGTTTCCTTGTTGTCCTTTCAACATAAGAGATAGAATATCATTGCTTTTGATAGCCTCTTCAAGATTTTATTTATGATATGCAAACTCCTCATTATCTGAGAGATACATTCCTTCTTTTGCAATTGCAACTGTTCCTTCATCTTCTTGTTTTTCTTCCTTGCTTTCTTGAACTCATTAAGGAAACTGATGAGTTCTTCTTCAAAGTATACCACTTCTTCCTCTTATTCCTCTTCAGAGTTCACTATAACTTGTTTCTTGGAGTCGGTTTTGAGGGCCATAAGAAGATACTTTTTTGACTCATATTCCGATGAGTCTTCACAGTCTGATTCCGGAGTAGAACTATCCTCTTTGGAATAGAATCCCTTCTTCTTGTATGGTTTCTTCTTATGAAATGTCTGAGACTTATTTCTAAATTTCATATCTTCTTCTCTTTTAGCCTTTTCTTTATAAGGGTATTTGGAAGAGAAATTTCCAACTCTTCCATAGTCGAAACACTTAAAGGGAAAATTCCCTTTATCTTTACCAGATCCATGCTTCAATTTTTTAGCTAGTTGAGTTAGATCCTAATTAGATTCATTGCTAGAGAACTCTTAATGAACTCTGTGATCCTTTCCCTTATTGGATACTTTCAATGCAACTTCCTTTGTTTCATATTTCTCCAATCATACCCTCATTTCATAAGTTGCGAGAGTACCATGTAGTTGATCCATTTTGAGATCCTTAAAGTTGGTCATTTCGTCTATAGTTGAGATTTTGGCATTAAATATCATGGGTAGAGATCTCAATACCTTTTGAATGATCAATTCTTCCTTGACTTCTTCACCAAGTCCCCTAATCATATTTACCACTTCATCAACTCTGAGGAAGTATTCAACTATGCTCTCATTCTCAGTCTTCTTCAAGACTTCAAACCTCATTCTAAAGGTTTGAAGTTTTTCTTACCTCACTTTGTCATCTCCTTCATGACATTGGTTAAGCTTCTCCCACATTTCATAAGAACACTTACAGTGCATGACTTTCACAAGTTCTGACTAACTAAGACCACCAAGAATGGCATACTTGGCTTTACCATTACTCAAATACAGTTTCTTGCCATCTCCATCTATGGAAGGAATATCAGGACATTGTAATTTACTAGTATTGAGGTCCAAACATCTACCCCAAGCACATAATATATGCCTCTATTCTTACTTTCCAAAAGGCATAATTGGCTCCATCAAAAATTGATACTCTACTTGAGTAAACTTCTTGAATCTCTTTCCTATTCACAATTCCTTAAGGATCTACCTTCTAGTGGTTAAACTGTTACTGAAGGAACTTGGCTCTGATACCAATTATTGGAATAAGGAATTGCTGAGAGGGGGGCTAAAACAATAATTTAAGAAACTGTTAATTTTATTTTCTTACTATGCTTATAGTTCCTTCATGTGTTATTTCATATGTGAGAGCATTCATTCATGAAACAATAAATCTATAAACTTTCAGATATACATACTCAAACAAAAATCTCATGATCAACATACATTTGAAACATTGTTTTCACATGGAAACCTAGAGGGAAAAAACCACCAATTTGTTGTTTGTTTTATATGTAATTTAAGAACTAACTTAATTATATTTGTTTGTTTGTGAGCACCACACGTTGAAGGCACCAACCCCCTTTGTTTAGCAAGCACCAACTTGCCAAGAGGCATCAACCTCTTAAGTGTATAGGAATTGACGTGTCACTACCACTATTCTACTATTTCATACAATTTTCATACTAAAAACAGAGGCGTACAAATTACAAGTAAAATACCAACTAATGGATGGTTGTAGATTCAACTTCTGCACTCTGCTTTCTGAACACTTCTGGCAGTCTTCCTCTTGCTTCTCACTGCAACACTTCCTCTGTGCTCTTCTTTCTCTACTCAAGGCTCTCCATTGTTTCCACCAAAACACTACCCTTGCAACACCCTACTCCAGTACATATCTCTTTGTACTTCTCGCTTGCACATATGCTTACACTCCCACTCAACTCAATGGAGGTTCTGAGTTTTGTTCCTATGCTAATCTTGGCTCGATGTAGTCACTGTCATCATCAATTCTACCGAAGCATGTACCCCTAGCATGGCACCCCATTCTTTTGTTGATTTACGCTTACTCTAGTTATGTCGCTGCATTGAAATCATAAGGATGGGTGATGATAAATTCTCTATGATACTGCTGACTCTCCAAGCTGTGTATTAAATTTTAGGCCCCCTTACATATTTCACAAAGAATCCCCATGCTTATTTATTGCTCACAAAGATCTACCTATACATCCTCATGGAGTCTCTATTCTGCATTCAAGACCACAACTGCCAATTCATACATATTTAATACACCTTTGTACTACTTCTCTATCATCATATTTACACTATAGAACACTATCATATCCATTTCCATATTGATGCTTTTACACATAAAATCCATACAAGAAAAACAGACTCTGATTATCCTTGGCCTCTTTTATATAAGCCCCTTTTTTTCATTTTTCTCAATAGGACCAAGGGCGGTGACCCGTCAAGGTGCTAAGACCTCCAGACCCTCGACGGGGCTATATTTCCTTTGTTAACCGTTTACACATGGTTTCATGTTGGTTTGAAAAAACTGACGCTTAATACCCACAGAGGCCCTTTATTGGAGATTTCTCTCTATTGCACCTATGCCAGCCACCAGGGGTTGTTGATCACCGATTGCTGATAGGAAATATGCACCTTGTGTTAAGCCCTAGCTTTTGGTTCCCTTAATACTTCGCGACTGCTTGCTATCCCGCAAATCAAAGAATTTCCATTGTGTCACATGAGCCAACCATTGCAAACCTCTGATCAACAATTGCAGAAGTGACGTCATCACTTGGCACGTGGCACTTCCTTACCAGTGACACGTGTCACCTAGATATGGCCCATTAGGCCATCCAAAACACTGAAACAACCTGCCACATGTCCCTTTGTATCGTGACATCATGTTGATGTCAACAACCACGTGTCCCTTATAATAACTAATCAGGTCCTGCCACTTGTCCTCCTCAAAGCTCATCTCAGACTACCATCTACCCTCATTTGACCCAACCAGATGCCTCCACATGTCCTCTCAGAGGAGAGAGAAAGAGGCCCGCCAGACTTGGTTTTCTAGCGAATTCCTTTGTAAAAATATATTTGGCTCTCCAAGTGATTTAATAAGGAATGAATACTTCTTGACATTTAGCTCAATTGACATTCACAGATTGACGATTTTTCAATACCTATCAACTTATGAAGCTATCGATCATCGATCTTCGAACTGACCTGGTCCTCTGGCATTGTGATATCGCAACTCATTAATCGCGAACACTTTTGTTGTTCACTAAACCCTCAATCCCCCGATTTCCAATTGTTGGGACCTTTGCTATGTGATATCGTAAATCGCTAATCATTGGTTCACTTTCGTTGTGCACTGAAACTTGAACCCCACGATTGTTGGGACCTCTGGTATGTGATGTCACAAATCACTAATCGACATTTCTCTTCCGCTATGCACTAAACCTTGAATCCCCCAATTGTCAAATGTCGGGACCTCCGATCTCTGGTATTCCTCACCGCATAAGGTCTAAATCACCCTGAACTTCAGCAAGCCATATCTTTCGAACCAAAATTCCATTTTTTGACTTCCGCATACTATTGGAAAGTTATTTTAGAGCACTTTCCAATGGGAGGAATCTAATTAGCCATTGAGCCCATCTGCTACCTTAAAATATGGCTCCAAAGTCTCTACAAAATTGGAATCACAACCACCAAGGCATGAAGCCCCATCATCAGGCCGAGCCTTGTTTGACATCAATGCCAACACTTACACAACCAGCCACCTTCATACCATTATATGTCCAACATATATATATATATATATATATATATATATATATATATATATATATAATATATATATATATATATATATATATATATATATATGAATTCCTTATGAAAGGAAGAAAATGTACTATATAAATAGAAAGTAAAAGAAATGTTACATCTATCTAACTCTGACCACTCTGACCATAGGAAGCTTTCTAGGAAAATTCTAATTCTTAAAGCTAAAGAAAATAATATGTTTCCATTGAAGAACTAGATCAATTTCTACCTTAAAATCATTATGAATCTCCCAACACCATAGATGCAATTTCAAATGTTCTTGTAGGGGATGTAATTTTATATATTAATTCCTTTATTAAAGGAAGAAAAGGTACTATATAAATATATATATATATAAGAAGTAAAAAGCAATGTTACATCTATCTAATTCTGACCATAGGAAGTTTTGTAGGAAAATTCTAATTCTTAAAACTAAAGAAAATAATGTGTTTCCATTGAATAACTAGATAATTTTCTACCTTAAAAATCATTATGAATCCCCCAACACCATGGATGCAATTTCAAATGTTCTTGTAGGAGATGGATTTTTTTCTCTAGAAGACATAGAGTTTTGGGTTAAGCAGCTCACATCTAGGAAAGCTAAGGAAATTGAAGGCTACCAAGTTGAAATTTTTAAACTAGGAGAGTTTATCCTTACCCCTCACATACAAAAGCTCCTAAATTTGGAAAGAAAACAAGGCTTCCCTAAGCCTTGGACACGAAGCATCATTGTACATATATTTAAAAGTGGGGATAAAAACATTCCCTGTAATTATTGGACCATTATGATTAGCACCAATTTTGTCAAGATATACATAATTATCTTGGAAAAGAAAAATAGATATGGCTAGAAACTTGTGAAAAAAGAGCTAAAGTCCAATCCAGGTTTAGGAGATATTATTATATTGTGAACCACCTTATTACCATCAAGATCATTGGAGAAGAGTGTCACAACAAAAGAAACAATCTCATTTGTTGTTTTGTTGACATTAGGAAAACCTTTTGATATCATTCCTAAGACAAACCTTTGGAAGATATAAATGTTACTTAGAGAGTTGAGGGTTGTTGTGACAATGTTGAATGATCAAAAGAAATTAACTGCAATATCATAGTCAAACAAGGGTGTCCCTTGTCCCCTACCCTTTTTAAATACACATTGAAAAGTTAGAAAAGTGTTTGGAAGAAGCATGTTGTGTTAGTCCCACTCTCATTACTATAGTCACCACTCTTCTTCTTTGCACTGATAATATTATTCTTTTGGTAAGGAGTCCTTACGATCTTGGCATATTGGCAACAAACTAAGAATCTTCCAATATTTCTATTCCAAAATGGGTATGATTGCTAATACTGACACACCAAATTCATGATAATTGAATCTAGAAATATCATATATGATACATTCATATATTACAACAAAAACTTGGATGAAGTTCCTTCATAAAAATATCTTAGAATAGATATCCATCACAAGCTCAACCAGAATTATAACATTAAGAAAATGATAAATTAAGGATGAAAAGCTTCTTATGGACTTGAAAAAAATTGTAATTCAATAGATCATTGACTATGGGATTAAAAAACTACTATTCAAGACTCTCTCAACCTTGTTATTTATGGTTGTGAGACTTGTGGATGAAATATCTCTATAGAGTCATGAAAGAAGATATAATAGATCCAAAAGTAGTTTATAACCTATGATAACAAGACTAAAGAAAACACAACCTATTTTATCCTCCTCATCAAAGTAAGCCTTCCCCTATTAAAATATTGGTTATGACAGGAGGTTAAACAATATGGAAGACAAGTGGTTTCCTATAATTACTTCTAACTCTAGCCAAAACCACCTTCAACTCAAGCAAGGATGGCATAAGAATGCCCATTCTTGGCTATATCATTGGGGGATAAATAATGAGCTTGATCATTGTGCAAAATAAAGATAATATTGAAAATATTTTTACATCAAAATTTAAGAAGAAATTATGTGGTGATAAAGAGTTAGAAGGAAAAAGGAAACTAAGATATGGTGACCAATCAAAATCTTGAATATCAAAAGTATCTCTCTATCTTAAACAATGTAAAAAAGAAAATGCAAAATTGTTAAAATGAGAACAAATTCTTATGAGCTCCATAGTGAAATAGGACATTGGTAAATTCACAATGTCATGGGATGAAAGAGTTTATTTTTTTGTGACACTAAGAGGGTTGAAAATGAAAAACAATTTCTCCTAGATTGTCCAACTAATACTCAAATTACATCTAAATTTAAAATATTTGTCACACTATCAACCTTCTCAACCTTTTATTCAACAAAATTATGGTGACATTGAAATACTTATCTTAATGCTTGTCGGGGATAAAAGGAAAATTCTAAAGAATTTTTAGTAATCTCTTACTTTTAAAGGTCCAATATACCATATGCAATCTTAGTGGATATTTACATTATCATCATTTTCATTATCATAAATTATTATTAGTATTTTTAGAATTTTCTCTTGCAATTTTTTTTTAAATTTTAGAGGAATATTTTTAAATTTTCTCTTCCTTTTTTTTTCAAGTTTTTTATCTTTTAAATGATTATTTTTTTAAGTTTTAATTTGTAGTTTAGTAAAATTATTTCATAACATTGCTAAAATATGAACCAACTTCCACTAGCTACATATGAACTAACTCCCACTAGCTACATATGAACCTATGCACCTACTCTCACCATCTCCAATAATGAAATTGAGTATTGGACAATTCTCAAACACTGTGCAATGCAAAAATCTATATTTTTGTGATTTAAAAAGGTTAAAGACAAAATATACTTTCTTGTAGATTCCTTGTCTACATCTAAATTAAATCATAATTTCAAAATATTTGTTACATTACTTACTTTCCTAACTTCTTAAATCATCAAAATTATAATAACTTAAAACACTTCTCTCTATATTTTTTTAACATATAAATAAGATTT
>APFE030059307.1:42745-81241 GCA_000404065.3 Pinus taeda
ATATATTATTTTGGTAATTATTTTAAAATAAATTATTTCAATAGCATCCAAAAAAAACTTAAAATTAGTTTAACCACTAACTTAAAATTGTTTTAACCACTATCTCATTAGTGAACCAAGGACATAGAGTCGTCCACACATTTATTTATTATAGATGACAACCATTTTTTGAGCACTCCAAGAATTTTAAGTTTTCTAACAATTTTTTGTGAAATATATTATTTATGTAAAGGCCTTTGTATCAAGCAACCGAAGGAATCATTAAAACGATTTTGTGTGTGCAGACATGTATGTGTAATAGAGCCTGGTTGTAACAACTGTGACCGTTTGATACTTATTTGGAAAAATACAAATATGGACCTGACTAGCTTGAATTTTATTTTTCTTTATTTCTCGGTCAGTATGTATTGTTCGACTGACTTGAATTGAGCACGTTTATCTGACTTCGCTTGACACAACCATAATTTCAAGTTTTATAGTGGATAAAACTTCATCCCAGCAATATGTTTTCCCTTGAATATCGCAGTTTGCATAAGTGTGTAGTGATTTTGGAAGGCCATACAGATGGGCCTCCAAATTAGACATAAATTAAGGCCCACCTAACCTTTCTTAGGCACATGAAGGCTATATTAAACCTCTCCTTCTACACTTAATAATGTTTATTGGCTTTAATATGTTCATTAGGAAGGTTTATGGATAATTACATATTTGTGCTTTGTAGAATATTGTGAGAATAGTAGGCAGATTATGGAGATTTGGAGGAGGAGATAATTTAGGGACTTGCTCCCTATTACAAGAGGATCAATATTGGATAATAAGGCAATAATATATTTTGAAATTATTGAACAGATTCTAGAGCTCGAATGATTGAGAAAATCTAGGAATGTGTTCCTGCCATTTAATGCAAATTCCTAGTGTTGGGAAATAAATCAATTATTTGAGGGATTTTGGAGGGGGAAGCTTCCTCCTTTCATGGGGAATGCTTTCTAATCATTTTTTATAAGTACCAAGTCGAATTGTCCTCTAGGAGTGAATTTTTTTTAGTCTTCTTGTAGACAGAACTCGTATTTTTGTAGCTCCATTGTAATTTCTTGCAGGGATGTAATTGTATTGATGAAAACAATGAAGATTGGTGTCATGTTCAACTTCTAAATATTGGTGTCCTTCATAGGAATTTGAGCTTCCTTGGGCTTGGCGATCCCAGGAGCCTCAGAGCCCTTTTGTATCATTTACTTTTCTTCCTTTGACTTCTTATTCACATGCATCCCTTGTTCTTGTTTTTTTCTATTTCTGCATTTAGTATTGATGATTTCTTATTGTATGATTGGATTAAATGGTTGGAGCAAGTTATTTTGCAGGATCAAAAGCATCATTTCATCCTTGGAACAAATTTGGAAGTTCATATCAATCATTGAACTACTTGGATTAGTTTTCTTATTCCCAAATCTGAATTTCTGGAAGTCCCTTGTGGCAAATAATAGTATATTTCTGCTATTTTTTAGAACACGCTAACAAACTTCAATAGAGTTCATTCCACTTGAATTAGATCAAAAAAAATTCTAGTTAATAAAAAAAATTACCCTGTTTCATTTTCACTTGATTAGGTTAGGCATTTGATAGATTTACTAGCTCACTAGTTCTCGAATTTCTAGATTTTAGACTAGTAATTTTCTGCTATTTTTTAGCATGTGTTAACAATGGTATTTTTTAGTGATTCAATGTGGAAAAATTTCTCCCATCCAATTTGGATTTGATTCTTGTAGCAAGCTTGTTTCCTGTAGCAGATTCTTGTAGCACTTTTCTAGCATGTATACTTGCCTATATTTGCTCAAAAAGATTGGTTTTTGTCCCTTGCTTTTGAATCATGACCCCTAGGCTCTAAATCAATGGTTGAAGAGGAATAAACACCACTTAGGAATTGCTTTTTTACCTATGCAAAACATCTCAGTGATTTGGGTTAGTGGACAAATTTATGAATTGGATAATACAATAATGATTTTCTTGATTGCCACATCCAGTGAACTCTACCAAGGGATCTAAAATATTTGAAATGTAATGATTGATATTTAGTTAATGATCTCTAATTTATGCAATTAGAATAGTTTTTCCTTGTATTTTGTTTATTGCAATAGGATAAGGTTTCCATTTCGAGCATTTCCATTTCTGCAACTAGCTAGGATTTGATTTCATTACATGCACTCCATTACATCATTACAACAAAGGAAGAACACATTGTATGCTTCACATATAGTGTCGATACCTCTTAATTTTGTACGAACCCCGAGTTGATAATTAAAGTTGGTAGCCTTGGGAGTTGCAACATTCTTGTTGCAATACTGAGCCTCATCACATACAACTCAAATAAAGTTTATTTCTACACGCATTGATGATTTAATGATCTACTACATGATGTATACAAGTAGCCTCAATGGGGAAATTCGATTATTGCATTCATTACATGATGGTGTGGATGACATAGATAGATTTATTGATGTTTCCATTAGATTGGGTGGGTTTGATTATCTAGGTTTGTAAAGCATCTTGCAATTATTATATTTGAAGGTTTACTCTAAACTTAAGTGTGGTGAGAGTTTATTGAAGTTCTTTAGGTGAAAGGACATAACTTTCTATTGTGAAGTGGAAATTGCCATTATTTTGCCAAAATCCTACTATTATTGCTTGCTTTACCATACTGTAATGACGACTTGATGGTTTTTAGATTGTACTTACAGATTGATTTGTAATGGGATTTTGAAGTCTTAGAGTACTTAAGTTTAGGAGAACGATAGATTTCACATATGACTATTAACCATAAAGTAAAATGTTTGCAAACTATTTTTTATGGCCTCAATTTAATGAAGTTTGGTTGCTTGTTGTAGTTAGGACAATATAAATGTGTAATCATATGCCCTAATTACTTTTTAAAAGTGGAACTAGATGGCAACTCAATACAAGTTACATCATTAGAAACTTCAAGCGTAAGAGAAACCAATTGAGTGAGGCTGGTGGGAATGATTACAAATCATTCCCTCATAAATGGTGATATTGGTTTTCCTAGATTGGTTTCCCAATGATCCAAAATAAAATTTTGGGGTGGGCCTTCTCAGATCAAAATTATCAAGAGTGGAAATCAAACCTTTAAATTCTAGCCTTTAAATTTATCTATTGATACCAAAAATAGACCCTATCTCTGATTGAAATAATGATTTTGTGTTTAGAACCAATTCTGACCCATTGTATAAATAATGTATGTAACACCCTCCTCCCACATTTACCCAAGTTCACTTGTCTACCGGGGTAAACATGTGATGAAGAGTTACTAGGATATGACTCAACCTCCTAGGTATAATTAAGGAAGTGGAATTGATAAACTGAAACCAAAATAACCTTCCTATGGAGCTATAGGACCCCCAAGAGCTAACCAAACACTCTAGGTGCCCAACCCCCGAGTTAACTTGATTCTTCACTGACCTGGGCTCTTAGTCGCTCCCACGAAAAGGCAAGAAAGTGGTTGAGAACCTTAAGTCGCTCCCATAATCTTGCATCCCAACGACTATAGCCTTTTTCACCTATTTAGTTGCTTGCGACTCCGAGATCCGAGGCACTTTTTCAGGGCTAGGACTCAGACCTTTGCCCATAACTTAATGAAACACTCAAGAATGATAAATAACACACATAAAAATCCTTTAACTCAAAACCTCATCAATTAATTAACCTAACCCTCCTAACCATGACATACATTTCTTCAAACACAACATGAACATGTAATCTACAGGTTATAATTACAGATCTGAACATAAGAGTCTCATACTTATCTGAGAATCATCAAGAAGGTTTGATGCCCTCTCAAAATAGTTGCATTATCATCTATTAGGTCATACACTCATTAAAATTTCATTTACTGATCAAAACATGTTGAGAGCCTTAAATCAAGTGCGTCATATAATCATGCTTATAACCAACATATAACCAGAACCATAACAATGATAGATCAACCATCAAACCACATGATAAAAACTATATTTACTCATGAAATACAAGGGAAAAGATCTCTTATTAACATATGCAAAAGCCAACCAAGTTAGGTACTTCCACATACCAACTGACCATAGATTGGGCTGAACCAAATCTATCTTTCAGCCAATCAACCCCACACCATATTCCAAGAATAATTGTGGGATCTCATGGAATAAACCAATCAAAAACAAAATAGGACTTTCAGAGGCCAAGCCAGCTCAACCCTCAACCAGTGATTCCACCTCATGGTCAGGCATCACTAACCATCACCAGCTTGGTCTCTACCCAAGTTGTCGTGGATTCTAAAGAATTTGTTGCAACCTACCTCCAGGACTAGTAACTCAACCCACAACTTTTGTAGGGCTCCAGAGAATTTTCCCAACCAAGGTTCTAAGACTAGTAACTCAACCCACCAAGGGCTCTAGAGCATTTGTCCAACCAAGGCTTTTAGGTCAAGTAACTCAACCTAATTTGTTTCAGGGCTTTTAGAGCATTTGTCCAACCAAGTCTCTAGGAACTAATAACTCAACCCATATCCATAAGAAACTTGAGCACCAAGCAAAAAATAAAATGAAAACCCATAACACCATGTGTAATGTCCCTTAATAATAAAATAATAAATTAATTACGTGTTTATTTGGCAACTTAACTTCGGGACAAAGTTCCTTAAAGTGGGGGAATATGTAATGTCCCTTAATAATAAATAATAAATAATAAATAATATAAATAAATAAATAATAAACACTAAATAAAAAATAGTACTAGTAAATAAATAATAAATAACAATAATAAAGCTCTAAATAAATATAAAAATAAATAAAACAAGAAAGCAGTGAAAAAATCAGTAAAGCTATCAAAAAGTAAAAACAAAAGAAATAAAACAAGAAAGCAATAAAGTTGCATGTGGACACATGGAATGTGTGCATGTGGTTCCCCTTCCAATGTTTTCTCTAATTAATAGATGATGAGGAAGATGAGAGGCATTCCATTATTTCATCATTCCATGATTTCATCATCCATTCTATTGGGAGAATAGTGTTTTGAGACAAAGGATTCACTGGCAATAGTACGTTGATTGAGGGCTTGGGGGTGGCCAGTTGTAGCAAGATTTTGTACAACTAAGGCTATAGTTGGGTGGAGAGTCGTCCCCAAGACTTTGTTGTAGGTAGCAAAATTCAACTAGTGTTCCACAAGTAAGTTGTCTCTCTTCACTCATATTTTTGTAATTTAATGTTAACTAGTTGATAAAGCACTTGCTGATTATAAATCACTTGATTAATCTAATTAATTATGTGTTGTTATTTCGGGGTTGTTACACCATGACTATACAAAAATTGCCAAGGCTTGGGCAAAACCACTCTCAATCTAGTAAATCCTCCATGCCAATGACAAATCATAACCAAAGAACCACATATTTATGTCATGCATGCCAAAACTTGCAAGGAAATCATACATGTAACTCAGTACCTATAAATAAAACGCATTGTATTCCTTGATCCACTTGTTCCCTTGTGATTTCTTGCTTTAATTTTCTTTCTTTCTCCAAATATAAGTGAATACTAGAGTGCTCCAAGCATGCTCCAAGAATTATCCAAGAGTTATGTAAGTGTGCAACAATATGAAAGAGAGAGATAAGAGAGAGAGAGCTCCACCATATATAACTAATCGAAGCCATAAACTAATCCTTAGTAGCCTTTTTATCATTGAGGCCTGTAATTTCTTCATTTTCCTTCATTTTTCCTTCAATTTCCTCCTCACATGCAACCTGTGACCTGTGACCTTTCTCCTATTTTCCATTATTTTCATAAATAAATGTCAATTAATGCCACTTCACCTTTTCAATGCCTTTGCCATTTTCCATAGCCATAATAAACTGAAAGTAACACCCACTAGGATGTTTTTCCCACCATTCAACTTGGAATATGTGTCCCATGACTTTGGTTTGATTTTTTACATGCACTTTTAACCATGGATGTTACAGTGATAGGATTTGAATGGCCATGTGCATGCCTCTATGGATTGAATTGTGGAATATATAAAATCTTATTTTAAAATATTAAATGACAATACATTCACATGAAAATTGAAAACATAAATCTAGCGAAGCAATGAAAATGAACTTGGACAAACATGAAAGTTGGAAAATGGAAAATTCAAACATAAAGTTGTAAAGCAGGTTCATGGACAAAACAAATAATCAGATATAAAACTATAGAAATGTATAAGCAAAGTTGATGTATAAATAATAATACAAGTATAGATCGTGCAAACATGAACGTATAGACCATGTTTACTCATAAATCAGGTTCAAACAAAAACCAAATTCATGCATTTATAAATAATAATACATGTTTAAACCATAAACTGGTTTCCATGGAAAGTTTTAGGGGCTAATATTCACAACTCAACTAATTTTCCATGATTTTTCCAAGAAAATATTCATTAATTTCCATTCTCTAAAAAACATTCAGCCTCAATTTTATAAAATAAAATTATTTTACCTTAATATTGACTATATCAAATCATTAGAATTTCAATATATTTACAAAAATATCACCAAACATTTTCTAGTTTGCATATTAGGGATTAGTAAGTTTCGCCATGATTTCTAAACTTTAACATAAATTGTCATCCTTAAAATTTTCCTTTCTAGCCTTGTCCATGCACATTTGTCCAATTTTGTTCATGCGTGTATAGATGATAATACATGATGTCACACAAAGTCATATTGCCTCGGAACATCCATCTCCCACCAACCCTATCAATCATGTTTGATATTTTTTCAAGTAGTCGACCTCGTTCCATAATGGTCTAACATCATACGGTTAAAATCTAGCCATTAGACTTATGAATAATTTGGAAATTGATTTGAAATATTACACAAATCATTAACAACTTGATATTAATATTTGAGTGGTTATATTACAAATATCATTAAAAAACTTGTTATCAATATTTGAGTGGTTATGTTGTCCAAACTGGATCCTACAAGATCCCACAAAAGCAAATATAACACCTATTATTAAATCAAAGTAATGAAGTGTAATATGTAGTGATGGTGGTAGAAAATATTTCTTATGTAGCCCTTCAATTGCAAAATATAATTATGTATTAATTTTTTCGACAAAGAAATTACCAAGTCTCATAGAATTTAATATTACAAGTATTAATCATACTCACCAAAATAGTGTCGCAAAAGTTTACCATTTGATACATGTACTTTTGAAGTGTAAACCCTATATAGGAACCCTTATTAAAAGGAAGGAAATGTACTATACAAATAGAATGAAAGAGCAATGTCGAACCTATCTGAATCTAGCCATATGGAGTTTTGTAAGAAAATTCTAATTCATAAAACTAAAGAAACTAATAGTTTCCATTGGAGAACTAGATTTCCTACCTTAAAATTCATAGTGAATCCCATAATACTAGGAACACAATTTCAAATGGTGTTTTCTATGTTGAAAATAGCAACAAGAAATGCTAAAAATAACATTTTTATAGATAACATTTCAAGATATATGCCAATTTTAATTTGTCCTTGAATTAAAATTGAGAATTAAAGTTCGAATTTAGTCTCACCAGCTATTTGAAAAATAATTAATTAATTCATCTTGAGTTAATTAGTTGTAGAAATTCAAACATGAAGTCTTTGTGAAGTCATGCAACATTATCCCTTTGATTGAGGAAGTTACCCTTAATTAAGGAGATTAAGGATAGTTCTATTTGAGTTGTAATTAGTTAGCTCAGTTAACTAAGTTAAGTCCAGTTAGATTAGTCAAATAGTTTGTGGAACTAATTGTGAGTTCAGTGAGTTAATGCATGCATGCATGCAACTAGTGTTCTCCAGATAACTGAATATTCTCTCATAAATAACTCATGCATGTTAGTTCAAACAAAGACCCAGTTGAGATTAAAGGCAGGGATAGTGTACTATTAGTTGCAAGAATATTCCCATGAAGAAATCTCTTGCATGCAGAAGGAATTCATTCCTTGAGGATTGCGCAGTTTCTATAGAGGTCAGAGAAGTGTGTGAGGCGAGAATCACATAGGTTACAACTGGGGGACCCAGGGAAAACTGTGCAAGGAAATAGGAGGCTCAGAGGACAAAGGAGAAGGCATATGTGTTGTCTATTCAGTCTATGAGCAATAGTGAGGGATTATACTGAGAGCTGGATAGCTTGAGAGCTAAAGCTTTCTGTAATCCTGAGATATTTCCACTTGTATGATAATACAGATAGTGGGGTTTTTAGCTGAGGCTTTCCCTAGAGTATTCTTCTGTGTTTCATGTGTGATTGAATCTTCTTCTCTATTATATGAGTTCTATTTTATCTCTCTCAAAATCGATTAAGCTTCCACAAGTTTGATTATAGAAGTAGATTAAATATTTTGCTTTAGTACATTTCATAATCAGTTTAATCTATAGTGAAAATTTCTACATGGTATCAGAGCCAAGTTATCAAAGCAGAGAACAGTATACTGTGAAAGGAAAAGTTCAAAGTTTGACATTCTTGATTGCAGGTACAAAATCAATTTCTTATCACATCTCAAAGTTCACCAATGGTGTTCAATGGCTTAAGACTCTAGTATGCCCTCGATGGCAACTCAAATTACATAGCATGGAAGGATCGCATGGAAGTGGTATTAGAAGACAATGGTTTGAAGGAATTCATTGATCAAGAAGTCCCCAAGCTAGCAGTAGCTAATGCCCAAGAATTGGCGCAATGGAAGAAGTGTATGGCAAGAGCAAGGAGGATTCTTCTGGAGGGAGTTCGAGACCATATTATCTTGATTCTCCATGGGAAGGAGACTCTGTTTTCAATGTGGAAGACATTGAAGGACCTATATTAGAACAACAACGACCAGAGGAAGCTAGCATTGAAGGACAAGCTTCGAAAAATCAAGTGTGAAAAGGGTGACATGATTTCTACATATTTGAACAAGCTCACCACCTGCAGAGATGAGCTTGGAAGTGTAGGAATCATGACAGTCGATGATGATATGGTGAGTCTTGCTCCCCTCGGTCTTCCTAAGAGCTGGCATAGCTACCAGGACTCAGTGAATGGAAGAGAGAAACTGCCAGATTGGGAACAACTGTGGTTGGATCTTATGCAAGAGGAGATCAAGAGAAGCACCAGAGATGGTTCTTCATCTAAACATGATGATGAAGAAAATCTAGCCTTAGCTAGTAAGGTGATGAAAGGGAAAGGGAAGGCTTCCCATTCCAAATCGAATTCTTCTCATGGAGGGAAGAATGTTAACAAATCTAAAGTGAGATGCTTTAATTGTCATGAGATGGGTCAATATGTAACTAATTGTCCATTAAAGAAGTCCAAGAAGGGATCCTTGGAAGGATCTGAAGGTGAGGCATTGGTCTCTTAGTTTGAATTAGATTTTACCCTCATCGCATGCATGGTTTCATCGATGATGGGTTATGGTTGGTTTCTTGACAGTGGAGCCTCATTCCACATGACCGGCGAAAAGAGTTTGTTCAACACCTTGGAGGTGCGTATAGAGATGGGTAATGATGAAAAGTATAGTGTTTCAGGAGTTGGCACGGTTGCTTTTTAGAGGAAGCATGGAGATCTTATTACTTTGACAGATGTGATGTATGTTCCTGGACTAAAGAAAATTTTGGTATCGATTGCGATGTTGGAGGACAAAGGCTACAATGTTGTCTTCAGTAAGGGAAAATTTTTCCTTAGACACATCACCACAAGACAAGTGAAGCAGATCAGTTCACGAGTCAGGAACCTGTATGCTCTTGAGGTTCAAGATGCATGCAAAGCCTTGAGGAGCAAGGAAAATGTTGGATACTTGGTGGTTGAGAGGGAGAGTACATTACCTCTCAACTTGTAGCGCCAGAAGAAGTCTCAGACAATTGTGGAGGAGCCATAATTGGAGATGCTGAGAGGAGACCGAGTGGAGGCATCCACTAATGCAGAGACCTCTAGCAGGGGGAAATTTCAAGCCAAGTGGGTAGAAGGATCACATGTAGCCATACCTCCAGGTGTGAGGTGGGGAAATGTGAAGTGATAGTCTCAAAAAGGTTCAAATAGGGGCAAGATCCTTGAGGTACCTAGCCTCTTTGATTAGACCTTGCTACGGGAGCCCTGACGAGGAGTAGCAGGACTGGTAGAGTGGGTAGAGACAGATGTGGATGGAGTGGTAGAAGGAGATTCAACATCAGAGGGTTCTTCTAGCCCAACAGGGAGGTCAGTTGGGAGATCAGTTACTTACTTGTCAGTAACTGAGTTGCAGTGCAACATTGGGTAGCTTGATGCAACATGATGAGAGGAGGTGCAATGTGGATGCAGTGTTGGGAGATAGAACTAGCAGCAGCACGAATGCAACAGGAGGAATCGGTGTGATTGATACAGTCAGAGATCAAAGTGATAGAGGCTAGAGTAGATAGATACTGAAGAGCACAGAGGTGCAGAGTTTTCAGTCGATAGAGGCAATAGCAGTTAGATACTTTGATGACAGAGGCATCATTCTGATTCAGGTTGGATATTTCTTTTGTTTCTGAAGTTGTTAGAGCAACAACACTTGAGAGAAGTGTTGCATCCAGAACATTCCAAAGGTTCAGGGTCAGGTTCGAGTTGAATTCCTTTCTTGTTGAGAGGGATTCTTGAAAATAACAACAAGAAATGCTAAAAATAACATTGCTATAGATAGAATTTCAAGATATATTCCGATTATAATTTGTCCTTGAATTAAAATTGAGAATTTGAATTTAGTGTCACGAGTTGTTTGAAAAATAATTAATTAATTCATCTTGAGTTAATTAGTTGGAGAAATTCAAACATGAAGCCTTTGTGAAGTCATGCAACAATTATCCCTTTGACTGAGAAATTTATCCCTTAATTAAGGAGATAAGGATGAGTTGTATTTGTTTTGTAATTAGTTAGCTCAGTTAACTGAGTTAAGTCTAGTTAGATTAGTTCCAAACAGTTTGTGGAGCTAATTGTGAGTTTAGTTAGTTAATGCATGCATGCATGCAACTAGTGTTCTCTAGATAACTAAATATTCTCTCATAAATAACTCATGCATGTCAATTCATACAAAGACCTAGTTGAGATTAAAGGTAGGGACAATGTACTATTAGTTGCAAGAATATTCCCATGAGGAAATCTCTTGCATGCAAAAGGAATTCATTCCTTGAGGATTGCGCAGTTTCTACAAAGGTCAAAGCAGTGTGTGAGGTGAGAATCACACAGGTTACAGCTGGAGGACCCAGGGAAAATTGTGTAAGGAAATAGGAGGCTTGGAGGATAGAGGATAAGGCATATGTGTTTCCTATTCTGTCTATGAGCAGCAATGAGGGATTGTACTAAGAGCAGGATAGCTTGAGAGCCAATGCTTTGTGAAATCCTGAGATATTTCCACTTGTATGATAATACAAATAGCGGGGTTTTTAGCTAAGGCTTTCCCTAGAGTATTCTTCTGTGTTCCATGTGTGATTGAATATTCTTCTCTGTTATATGTGTTCTATTTTATCTTGCTAAAAATCAACTAAGCTTCCGCAAGTTTGATTGTAGAAGTAGATTAAGTATTTTGCTTTAGTACATTGCATAATAATTTTCATCTAGAGTGAGAATTTCTATAGTCTATAAGTGAGACATTTTGAAAAGTTTTCCAGTTTTTCCAATCTAATTTGTTTAAAATCCGATAGGGATTCATTAAAATCACAAGTTTTATGGGTGAATTCTTCACAATCGAAGTTTTCCTAGGGGTTTTTGAGGGTGTTGAATCCATCTATGTAGTCAAAAAAATAGTTTAAATGACACAAATCAAGATTTCACCACAATTGTTTTTGCCAGATTCTGGTTAGAAATCCACTAGAAACTCCAAAATTTCTCACATATAGACAACTCTATTTCAAATGTGAGTCTTATAGGGGATGCAATTTTTTCTCTAGAAGACATGGAGTTTGGGATTAAGTAGCTCAAAACTAGGAAAGCTAAGGATATTGAAGGCTACCGAGTTGAAAATTTTAAACTAGGAGGGCTTATTCTCACCCCACATACACAAGCTCTTCAATTTGGAAATGAATCAAGGATTCCCTAATCCTTGGACACAAAGCCTTGTTGTATCTATATTTGAAAGTGGGGATCAAATAATCCCCTCTAATTATAGGACCATTATGATTAGCACCATTTTTGTCAAGCTATACATAATTATTTTGGAAAAGAAGAATAGATATGGGTGGAAATATATGATTAAAGAGCTAAAGACCAAGCCATATTTAGGAGATATCATTATATTGTGCACCATTGTATTACTCTTGAGATTATTGGGGTGTTGAAATAATAAAATCAATCTCCTTTGTTGTTTCATTCATTTAATTTAGAAAATATTTTTGACATTGTTCCCAAGACAAACCTTTGGAATAGATAAATGTTCCAAGTTGAGTTGAGGGTTGTTGTGAAAATGTTGTATAATACCATTATTGTGAAGTTTAGGGCAATTTATTGTTGATAAGAAGAAATTAACTACGATATAATAGTCAAACAATGGTGTCCCTTATCCCATACGGTTTTGGCATATACATTGGTAAGTGAGAAGAGTCTTTGGAAGAAGCAGGTTGTGTCCCACTCTCATTGGTATAGCCATCTCTTCTTCTTGACATTGATGATATTATTCTTATAGAAAAGAGTCCTTACAATCCTGGCAAGCAAATGAGATTCCTTCAATATTTCTATTCCAAGATGGGTATGATTGCTAATATTGATAGAACAAAGTCATCATAATTGAATCTAGAAATATCGTGTATGACACATGCATAGATGAAAATAAAAACTTGGAGAAAGTTCCTTCATAAAAATATCATAGAATCAATATACTTTTGACGGCATTAGTTTATGTGCCTTAGGGTGTGCCTCAGTGACAACTTCCCAAGGACTTAGAGCCGTCCCTACATTTCTTTATGTAGTTCGATGGTGAGTGAATATTGTTTCAATGATCTCACAACATTATTTTATGTTTGTCACTGACCAATATTTTGGTGGCTTGCATCTTATGCCTCTCCTAAAACATTTATTTATGTTCTTAAAAGTTGTCTTCACTTTTTGTTAGAAGTTTCCAACTATTTCCCAATATTTTTGGGATAACAGCTAAGATTGGTTCCTTTGGGTTAGTTTGTTTTTCCTAATCTAATATTTTGGAAAAAAAATATAAAAGGAACCTCTTTTTTATGTAAAAAGTTTCTTTTGTAACTATTTTAAAAGTTATGGATGGATTTAGAAAAAAACCGACAGGTTTCTATTTATCCATGTAAGCCTATAGAGGCAATATGAAAAACATAAAACAAATGGAGACTGGGTTTAATGGTGGGATAATGTATGCCTATGATTTGGCTTTTATAAATCTCCCTTGAATAATAAGAATACTGATTATCATTTCCCTGTGGATGTTTCCCTCATAAGGAGGGTTTTACCATGTAAAAAACTCTGTCAATATTTGTGATTGATTATTCAGTTATCTTGTTTATTTTCCATTATTTTTTGCAGTTTCAATTTATTTGTAGTTTATGCTTTCCCTGCTCAACTCAACAAGTGGTATCATAGCTTTCGGGAAAACTTTGTGTTAATGGCGAAGATGCAAAGTGCGAAGTTTGAAATCAAAAAGTTCAATGGTAGTAATAGCTTTGATCTATGGAAGGTTGAGAAGAAGGATGTGCTTGTGCAAAAAGGAGTGGCAAAGGTGTTGATGGGAAGGGAAAAGAAACATGTGGGTATGGATAATGATGACTGCTATGGGGTAAAATGCACGGTGTATGGATAATGAAAGCTACCCTCAAAGGCCTTCCCGGGACCTTCGATAGACTGTTAGATTATCTGCAAAAGCTACCAAGTCATACACATGTTCATCTATCAATATTAGTTAACAAACTATGGGAAGGGGATTACCTCAAGTCTCATTCTAGATTTGTTTGGAGATCACAATGCAGCCAAGAAGATCTTCCTCAAGGCCAGCTCCAAATCAATTCCTGCACAAAGGAAAGGCAAACACAATCACAACTTACAATCTTGAAAACTAATTATGAATGCACAATGAACATATACTTGTATACAACTTAAACTACTCATATAAACATGTATTGAATGAACAAGTTAATGAACAATGTTACCAACACAATGGAGTAGGGAACACAACTGCAGTTCTTGTATTAATAATGGAAGAGTGATTACAACCATCTGTTGTATCAGTCTTCCTTTGCCCCTTCCTCTTCTCTCTCTCTCCTTTCTTAGCTCACTTCTTCAAGTTTGAGACAGTTCTCAATAGCTTAGCAAGCTATCCTTTCAAATACTCTGGCCCCTTTCACAATCACCCTCACCTTGCTTATATAGCAATTGGGCTAGGGTTGCCAAGCTCCTCATAGAGTTCACTAGGGAAAAATCAATGAACTTGCCTCGCTTTTTAGCTCTTTCCCATTTGCCTTCTTTTCTTAGATTAGAAATTCTCCAAATATCTTGCTTTTGGATGTTTCCTTTCTTTTCTTGAGCAAATCTAGGGATAAATATCTAGATATTTATGAGGGAATTCATTGGCTTGTCCCATTGAACATCTCTTAATTTCAGTAACACTGCCCTTAGTCTAACAAATGGAGTTAGTAGGGTCACTAACACACCCTTAGGCTTGGTAACAAGCTTTATAAATCAGGTTTTTAGTGTGTAACTAGCGTTAGTGTGGAGTCAAGGCCAGCAATTGTGTTCTTTTGTTCAGTCATCATGTCTTTCACCTCTGAGTTGATGAGGAGGTCATTGTGTTGTGTAACAGATGCCCCCTAAAGTATGAGATCAGAGGCACAAATGACGGCCGAAATACTTTACTAAAACTGTAATTTTCTGTCAAATCAGAGAGAGATAAGCTTCAGGCGGTGAGGGAAACTTGATACAACACATATATATAAAATGCTAAAATCATGTCCTGAGTCGAGCATTCCCATGCTCAGTAGCTATGTCAGAGTAATTTTCTCCAAAGAAATATGACAACGCTGGCCGCCGATAAGCACAATGTGGATCCAATGTCATAATGGAATCATTCTGAAATGACTATCTCCACAAACAATATTTGCAGCTTGGGAGAGGAAACAAGGTTGAATGATGCAAGCCTCTACCCAAGGTCTTGATTTCTGCTTCACCGAACAGCATAGATTGATACATGTGAATATATGCGTTGATGTCGAACATGCACGAAATAATTTGATTACTAGTCAATAATGGAGACCATTAACGGACATGAGGAAGGCCACGAATAATGGCGATGGTCTCCAAGATGCACAGTGCAATCTAACGTGTGTGAAAAATGTCTTTGTCGTCGAACACTCATAGAATCGCCTAATCGAGAGCAAATAATAAAAACCCTTCACTAAGCACAAGGTAACCTGCCACTAATGTCTGCAAGTACCAAGGCACTGAATGTTTTTCTAGGTTATCTTCCTAGATAGAATGTTGAAGTCGATAGGAAGAAACCTGTCGAAAGGTAGGCAATAATGTGTCCTACATTAGTCGACACGAAATGGGACAAGAATGATTTTGTTTTCTGAGGAATCTTTTGAGAATGTAGGTCTGAACGACGACGAGCATGAAGAAAGGATATGATTGATTGGTTGATGGAGGAAACAAATAGTTAACCCTTGAACAATAGAAGGCATGACAACAATTTTAACCTAGCTAACACTAGACTCATGAACACTACAAAGTGTTAGGATACGGAGATGCAATGTACATCAGGGTATATAAGCTAAAACTCATAGGTTGGTAGGGTTCATATTTGAGAGGCCATCAAAATGAAGGTTTATCTAAGGGAGTGCCATGTTCAAGGGAATGATTGTTGCCAAATCACGCTTTCTAATATGGAATACAGTTGTATTGTCTAGTTTCCCCGTCTGATTAATTTTATGAGTCCAAACAGGTAAACTCATCGGTATTTTCATGTTTAAAGAGTCTAAAAAGGACTGCAAAAAGAGCAACTCTTTTTCCTATCTGATTAGTTTAATGAGACCGGACAAGCAAACTTGTTGATTTTTTCATGTTTTAAGAGTCTGAAATGTATCGTAAAAAGAACGACTCTATAACTTGTCTATGTAATTTAAAGAGTCCAGACTAGATAACTCGGTGGTCTTTTCATATTTAGAGAGTCTGAAAAGATCTTAATTTGCAACTCCATGGTGGTCCCTTTGTCATAGTTGTTAACTAGGTGTGACAAAAGGTTAATAGTATACCCAGATCAATTATTTTTCCATTAGTTAATCTATTGAATCCTGATAAAGAGAAACCTATGTTCAATAGATGTCAAACTCATTTTGCTACAAGTACAAGGCAATGGACTAAACTCATTTTTCGTCGTGAAATTTTAATGAGTCATGCAACAAAAAACTCAATACCTTCATCAAAATTTTTAATGAGTCAAATGAAGAAAACTCAGGGTATCTTTTTCAGTTTAATGAGTGAGAAAAAAGAGGGAAAAGAACAGCTCATTCCTTCTTCGTATATTTTACGAGCTTGAAGGAGGAGAAAAACTCGGGGATTTTTTTATTTAAGAGCGAGAAATAGTCCCAAAAAAGAATGTGCTCTGGTTGTTGCCGTAAATGTTTAACGAGCCCAGTGACAAAAACTCGGGATTTTTCAGCTTTAACGAGTGATAAAAAGTACCCAAAAGAATGCTTGGGTCATTTTTATAAATTTTTAATGAGCCTAAAGACAAAGCTCGAGATTTTTTTAGTTTAAGGAGTGAGAAAAAAGTGCCTAGAAAGAATGCTCCCTTGGTCTTTTTCAGTTTAATGAGTTGGAAAAAGGTCAAAAAAGAGCTGCTCAGGGCATCATTGCATAGATTTAACGAGCGCAACGATGAAAACTTGGGATGTTTATATTTTTTAAAGAGCAATAAAATATCTCATGTTAGGGTCTAACCCTAACCCCCTTATTTATGTAATAGGGTTGAGTCATAGTTATAGTTAGTAAAGATTCAATAATGCCCATATTAATAATTGTAAGTGGTTGACCCACATTTAAAGAAGGGACCACAGTTAGTTGCAAATGGGCCATGGAATTAGATAAATGGTATTAATAAGAACCATGGTATTGACCCATGGTATTGCATGTATGAATCCTATATAAAGGATAGAGACTCCCCTCGAGGAGCATCGTGTCTTATTTTGTAATCGAGCCCAGCTCTATTGGAGGTTTCCCCCTCAAAGAGGCAAATGAACATTACTTTCTGATTAATAAAATACTTGTTGTTATTTCTTATTGTTCTATGTTCTAGGTATATTTCTTCGCATATTTGGTATTCTAGTATCTTCTCATAGGTCAAGAGCATAACAAGTGGTATTAGAGCACTTTCTAGGGCCAGTGGGATCTCCATTTTTAGTGAAAAAATTGTTTTCTTTTCTAGAGATGTGTTTCAGCATCTTTAAACCATGGGATTTGTCGTTGAGCGCATAAACTTGCGGATTTGGGGAGGCATGCATGCAGGAAATACAAGAGGTGGTCACGCTTGTTGGACTCCCTTGTAACCCTTGTGGGTACCCCTTTGAGTAGTAGCGCATTAGACAGAACCGCGCATGGTCTGTCTTCTAGGTACCCTCTAGGTATCTCAGAAGCCCCCTAGGCTTTCTTGAAACCTCGCCATAGATAAACCATTGGCCATCTTGCTGCTACAGTACACTAAGAAAAACACTTGAGGAGATTACCCGCACGTACGATAGGGTAGTCGGGTTGTACAACTAAGGGTATCGATGATCCTCCTTGGTTAGTGCCCTGAAAGATTGGGTCGAGTACTACTGTCAGACCCTTATGTATATTGTGATCTGTAGCACCTGACACTCCTTGAGACCATAGTTCCCTTGTCTCTCTTTGCCAGATTAGATCTAGTAAGTGGGGTTCTGTCGCAGCAGCAACAATCAGTTCTGCCATTCAGATATATCAAATCCACCATTCAGATCTATCAGATCCGCCAATCAGATCTATTAGATCTGCCATCCAGATCTAGCAGTTGGAGTTCTGTAGCAGTCGCAACAATCAGATTGGCCATTCAGGTCTTGCAGCAAGGGTTCGATCACTGCCACATTCCTACTCATACTCTGCAGTTGAGGATTTACGGACAGATCTAACTATTTGTGTGGGGTACTATACCTGGGTGTGATTCTCATAGGACATTGGGCAGAATTTACTTTTCTGGGATTTGGATACTATAGTATTCCTAAGGGAGGAGTAAAACTTCTTTCAGGGTAACAAAAAAAAAAAAATCTGAGACCTTCCCGGGACGCGTATAGGAGACTTATCCCATAAGAATCAAGTCGACGAGCTGAACAAAGTGGTACGATACACTTGTTAGCATCAAAAAAAAAATCGAGTGGTCCCAAAGTTTATTTATTCTTTTGCAGTAACGATCAATGCACTAGATCGGTGCATGGTACAAACTAGAGCTCAAGCTATGGCCAATGAGAATATTGATGCCCTTGAAAAAAAGTTTGACCCATTATTGACGTCACTCCAAACCTTAGCTAACACAGTCAAAAAGGGCAAGTCAGGGGAACAACCGGAGGCATATGCCTTTCATGAAAACATTGAGGGCGAGTCTAGCCATTCTCTTCAGTTGGGCGAGTCTAACCATTCCCTTCACCTCTTTGGAGACCACCAACAGTCCCAGTCGCAACCACCCAAGCTGGACATGTATAAATGGCTCTCATCCGGCCACGTGGCTTGCACAAATGGAGCAATATTTCACATTAAATCACATCAGAGATTATGCGAATTGACTAAGTGTGGGTAGCATGTACTTGGACAACGAAAGATGGCAATGGTGGCAGTGGCATCAACGTTGATATGGAAGGTCCATGACTTGGCAGGTATTCTCAAAAGCCCTTACGGATCGCTTCGACCATGAATCTAATCTTTTTGGTCATCTTACTAAGCTCCGACAGACAGGAACAATGCAAGAATATATTACCGTTTTTGAAGCCTTAGCCTTCCATGTAGGAGGTCTATGAGCTGAGTTCTACTTGGAATGTTTTGTCAGCGGTCTCAAGGAAGCCATACAAGCCCATGTCCAACTGCAACACCCAATCTCATGGCTAGATGATTGTAGGATAGCTTGTGAAGTAGAACGTGCGTTAGTGGCTCAGTTGACTTGTCCAAATTTCATAGCCAAATGTCACCCCACCTAGGCTTCAAGCACTACCCAAACACTTAAGGTTCGAAAGGTGTCACCAGCAGAGATGGCAGAAAGAAGAAAGCAAGGATTCTGTTACTACTGTGATGAGAAATACAACCCGAGGCATAAATGCAAGGAACCCAAATTATTTCAGATTGATGCTACTGATCTCAGTTCATCGGAGGAAGCCCCACCATTTGAGGAACCAGAGGAGGAAGATGAGGATCCCCAGCTGGATAATGTGCTCCCAGCTACACCTGATGAACCAGTTATCTTGCTTCATGCTTTGGCAAGGATTTCTTCTCCCAAAAATCTAAAAATCAGAGGCTTTATTAAGCATCGCCCTGTAATAGTCTTGATTGATAGTGGTAGTATGCACAACTTTATCCATCAACGAGTCGCTGAAGCAGTGCATTCTTCTTTCAGAGCAGTCTCTAATTTCCAGGTCCAAATTGCTGATGGGGGGACAATGAAATGTGAAGGCTGTTGTGAAAATGTCAAACTTCAAATGGGAGGTTATCAGTTAAAGACCCACATGTTTGCCATACACATGGGAGGGTGTGACATTGTCTTGGTTGCTGAATGGTTTCGCACACTCGACCCAATCACAATGGATTTCCAAGAGTTATATATGAGCTTTAAGTAGAACAACCACACACATACAATCCGCAGACTCCAGGAGGGTGCTCCCTCTATCATCAGCTCACATAGGATGGAAAAATTGTTAGAAAAGGGCCACCATGGAGTTATAGCCCAACTTAATCCCATCCAAGCTTTCAAACCCACTTCTCTTCATGTTCATCCTAAGATGCAATAGATATTAGACAACCATCTACCGGTCTTTGACAGGCCTCATGAGCTTCCACCCTCGAGAGGGGAACATGATCATAGCATTACTTTGGTCCTAGGGGCCCAACCCCCAAATGTGCACCCATATAGATATCCATTCACCCAAAATAATGAATTGAAAAAATCGTCAAGGAACTCCTGGAAGTAAGAGTCATTCATCCTAGCATTAGTCCTTATTCATTGCCTATGGTCATGGTGCTCAAGAAAGATGGGGAATTGCATATGTGTCCAGACTTCAGGGCCCTCAACAAGTTGACGGTCAAAGATAAATTTCCCATCCTGGTTGTTGATGATTTGCTAGATGAACTAAATGGGGCTCAGTTCTTTACTAAGCTCGACCTTCGCTCGGGCTATCACCAAATTCGCATGAAAGAAATAGACATTCCAAAGGTTGCTTTCCAAACTCATGAATGCCATTATGAGTTCCTGGTCATGCCATTCAGGAGTTCAGAAGACTTATGCTCGCATTCGAATTTCATTCTTTTGGACAGGAATGAAAAAGGACATTCTTACTTTTGTAGCTGAGTGCGATGTATGTCAGCGCCACAAAGGAGAAATGGTCGAATCCCCAGGCACATTACAACCATTGCCATCCCGACCTCAATCTGTATGGAGGTTTCTATGGACTTCATTACAAGTCTTTTGAAGTCAGGCAACAAGTCAGTCATCATGGTAGTTATGGACAGACTTTCTAAGTATGCTCATTTTTGCGCCCTACCCCACCCTTTTACACCGACTTTGGTAGCTCAATATTTCATGGACCAGATCTTCAAATTGCATGGCATGCCCACTTCCATTGTGTCTGATCATGACCTGATCTTCACCAGTAACTTTTGGCAGAATTTTTTCAGGCTACAAGGTACACAACTACAACTCAATACTTCCTATCATCCCCAAATTGATGGTCAAACTGAAGCATTTAACAAATGTCTGGAAAGCTACCTTAGGTGTTTCACTTTAGAAAAGCAACATCTATGGGTATAGTGGTTACCTCTAGCCGAATGGTGGTATAACACTAACTATCATGCCACCACCAAAACGAATCCCTATGAAGTAGTTTATGGTCAATTCCCTCCTTCCCCTACTTCTTATATCAAGGGGTGCTTGAAGGTAGAAGCAGTGGATCAACTCCTATGGAACTGCACAACCATGCTAGCCCACCTCAGAGAGAATCTCCATCAAGCTCAAAACCGCATGAAGCAACAGGTAGATCAACATCATTCAGAATGCCAATTTCAATAAGGGGATTAAGTATTTTTGAGGCTGCAACCATATAAGCAAACATCACTCAAAGACAAGGGTTGTCAGAAATTATCTCCAAAATTCTATGGACCGTATCAAGTACTTCAATGCATCGAAGAAGTCGCCTATAAGCTAGCTTTGCCACCCACTGCAAAAATCCATCCAATCTTCCATGTCTCATGCCTCAAGAAAGTGATTGGGAACCATTGTCGAATTCAAACCAGTCTACCAGAATTGGATGAAGAAGGTTCCATCTGGCTCCAACCTGAACAGGTTCTTGACACACGAGAACGACACCTGCGTGACTACAAGATCAAGGAAGTCCTCGTCAAGTGGAAAGACACCTCTCTAGAAGATGCGACCTGGGAACCAGCCACTGACCTTCAGTAGTTTCTGCAGCTTCAGCCTTAAGGACAAGGCTATTCTTATGGGGGAGGGCATGTTAGGGTCCAACCCTAACCCCCTTATTTATGTAATAGGGTTGAGTCATAGTTATAGTTAGTAAAGAGTCAATAAATCCCATATTAATAATTGTAAGTGGTTGACTTGCATTTAAAGAAGGGACCACAGTTAGTTGCAAATGGGCCATGGTATTAGATAGATGGTATTAATAAGAACCATGGTATTGACCCATGGTATTGCATGTGTGAATCCTATATAAAGGATAGAGACTCCCCTCGAGGAGCATCGTGTCTTATTTTGTAATCAAGCCTAGCTCTATTGGAGGTTGCCCCCTCAAAGAGGCAAGTGAACATTGCTTTCTGATTAATAAAATACTTGTTGTTATTTTTTATTGTTCTCTGTTCTGGGTATATTTCTTCACAGAGATTTAACGAGCTTAACGATGAAAACTCAGAGATGTTTATATTTTTTAAAGAGAAATAAAATGTCACCAAAAGTGATCTATTCATCTTTGTAGTAGTTTAATGAGCCCAAAGAAGAAGACTTGAGGTTTTTTGGATTAACGAGCAAGAAAAATACCATAAAAAGAATGATCAATCTTCTTCATGGTAGTTTAACGAGCCTGAAGAAGGAGACTCAAGGATTTTTCAGATTAACGAGCAAGAAAAATACCATGAAAAGAATGCTCGATCTTTCTTGATCTCATGCTTGACAATAGAAGGGTCTATGCCATGCATTTCCTCATAAGACCAAGGGAAAACATCGCGGAAGTCCCTAAACGGGTAGGTGAAGCTCACAATTTCCTCAGGATTGTGATTGGCTCCAATCTGTATGTTTTCTATGATGCTTGTCATGGCAGAAATATTAAGGAGAAATGTTTTCAAAATATTGCTCCTGTTTCCTTCCAAATCCAAAGTGTGGATAGCCGTATATGGTGGGGAAATGATTTCATGTGTGTTAGGTGACAGGATTTGAAGAGGCATCATGTCTGAATCAGATATCGAAACATGATGGTGTGATTCCTCCCAAGGTCGCTCTTCTAAACTCGTGATCTCTCTAATAGCTTCATCCATATGTAGGATTTGATTGAGTGGATCGAAAGAAGGAGTGGTTATGGGAGGGGTAGTGGTACTATTGGTCGAAACCAAAGTGACCCAAGATTCAGATGCAATTTGAATGGCTTCGCAGGTCAATTCAGTTGGTGAGAGCGGCATTTGTTCTCCGTATGTGTCAATGTCTGAAGGAGCCGGTAGGATCCATGGATCGGTTTGTTCATGAGGAATAGATGAAAGAATATTGACCGTCTGTGGAACATGGGGTGGCTGAAGAGGAAAACAACCCATGAGGGAAGAAGCCTTCAAGAGACTAGTACCGATAATGACGTGAGAGTCAGGTACACCACCAAGGGTACAGAGCTGCTAGGTAACAAAGAGTAATCTAGGGTGCTAAAGGATAGCTAGTCCACTGTGATTATATTTCCATCCAAGGGAAAGAGGATCACATGGAAGACCGAAGACACAACGGCCTTCATGGCATAAGTCCAAGTACGACCCAAAAGAAGATTATAGTCGAGTTTATGATCCATGACTTCGATATCTACCGTTATCGTTTTCCCACTCAAGGTGATGGGATAGCAAGCTAGGTAACCTTTTGGGATGAAAGTGTGGTCATCGAAAGCTTGCAAGGAGTTCGACAACAGAGTTAGGATTGGAGAACCCAGGGTGAGCCAACATGAAGCCGACATGACGCAGGTAGAAGCACCTTCGTCGATGACAGTTATGTGTATACCTTTACCTTTCGAAGTTATATGCACCTGGAATGCAAGCTCATGAGAAAGGGGAGGTTTACACTTGTCCATGTCGAAAGTAGCAAGCATGAAATCCATTGGGTCGATACCACCTATAGCCAAAAGCAAAGATTTCCGTTGTGTTGGGCATGTTTGTAATACTTCGAGCACCGACATAGCCGACGGTGCTTGTGCCAAATATTCTACAATCTTCTAGTGCTGGGCAGCATGTGCAGATGTATCATGCATTGTGTGTCGAAGTGCCCCTTTTGGGGGTCGAATTACAAAATCCTCAATCAACCTTTTGATATGCAAATCGTTGGGCAGCGGTGGGTTTTGACCTATGGAAGGTTCTGCTGCAGGAGCGATAGGAGCTCCATAAGATTTGGCTCTTGTGGCGAGATCTATTGTTTCAAACGTGTAAACGGTAGAAGATCCTTCACCAACTGAAGGATGTTGCAAACCATTGCTTCCCCTAGGCATGGGTTGCGGTTGGTTTGCAATAAGATTTTGTTACTGCTGAGTGGGAAAAGGATTTCTAAGGACCGCGGGGGTCTTACTAGTATCCCTTTTGGCAAGGTAATCTATGCATTTCTGAAGACGCGGACAACGCTGGGTGGTCTTCAGCATAGAGTTTGCAAGGAAATCTGGCAAGTTTATCCTTTTCCTTGTCAGTAGGCACAACGGCCTTTTGTTTTGGGTTTGGCTGCTTCATTGATTGCTCTTTAGAAGGAGCGGTCATTTTCTTATTCTTCTTTTTCTTACCACCGAGATTTTGTGTAGACTGCATAGAGTTTATCTCAGTGGTAGGAAGAGCAGTTGATTTGGTAGTAGTGGAAGCATTGGGGTTGCCAGGGGCATTGGGGATTATGTCGTAAAGAGTGCCAGACTATGAATATATCAAATCTAAGTGCTGTGCACGACGTATGGATTGGTCTTTTGTGACCGCACCACCTAAAGCGACATATCTAGTGATTTGCGAGAGTAAGGACCTACAGAACCAGTCCATTAAAAGAAATTCTGGGAGGGGAGCTTTAACTAACCTCCATCTACGTCTCCATTCATGTATATGATCGGAGATGTGGGTGGCGGTATCCTAACGAAATGAAGTGAGGAGCTCTGTCTCAGTCTCATAGCGGATAGGTAGTTGGAAGTGCTTTAGGAATTCCATCACTAAAGAGTCAAAGGTGTTTACTGACACGCGTGGTAACTCAACATACCATTTCGATGCGTTGCCAGTGAGGGTGCGGGGAAAAAGACATAACTGGACACTATCATCCACCATAGAGTTTGAAACACACCAAATATGGTAGGTGGTGATATCGGTGCTCAGATCCTGCCCTTTCTTGCCATCGAACTTTGGGATGTCCGTTGGTATCTTATGCGGATCGACGGCCATTGTAAGTTGTGGTAGATGGGGTCATTTGTCAGCTTGTATAAGTTGGGTATGTCCAATGTTGCCAAAAAGGGCAGAGCATTTGGTGACCCCGACTCGGACCATGGTGATGACAGATGACTTGAGAAGTTCTATGCTCCTCCCATCATTTGGCTCCCAGTATTATACATGGGCTGCGTGGTGTAGCAGTTGCTTTGAGGTATGGTGTTGTAGAGTGGATTTCCATGAGGATTTTGATACTGGGGTATTGTATTGCCCCCAGCATAAGTGGTGCCCCCTTGACTCATTTGAACTTGTGAGTAGGGAGCCCCCATGGATTGGTTGGGAATCCCTTGAGGATTCCTGCCCAACATAGAACTAACCATTTGTCTTTAATTGATAGAGGAAGTGCTCATGTCAATAAGCGACTGACCATGCATACCTGAGAACAGAGGGGAAACTGTTACATTCCCATCCATCATGTGCATATTGGGAACCCCCCAAGATACCAAAATCTGGGGGTTCGAACTTGACAATGGCAACCAACCATGTTGTTGGTAAATGGGAACTGCGCCCATGGTGCCATATTAAGCATTATAAGGAGCGCTATAGGTGGCACTTGTCAAAGGTATGCTATGTGACACTAAAGGGGTGGAACCTGGCATTTGTTGGGTCCCACTCATAGATGGTGTCATGTGAGTGGTTGTACCTGGGACAAAGGGGATAGCGGGATTCCACATTGACAGTATAGTGGTGACTATCAACTGGGGAAGTGGTGGAGGATCTAAAGCATCCACAAAGTTCCACAACTTGGTAGTTGCCAATGGGATAGATGGAAATGTTCCAACTACAGAAGCAAAAAGTACAGGTACCACGGGATTTTGGACAGGTTCCAATGAATCTGTGAGTGGAGGGTTAAAGTGAGGAAGGAATCCTTTGGTAAAGAAATCCTCTGGAAAACTTGAGTCATTGGTTGTCCAAATATGAGACTAATCCCCTGAAGATGGGGAATCCAGTTCAGTGGAACTCAGCAAATCCTCCACAATGAGTGGAGGAAGTCCTAACAATCGCCTAGATTGATGACGAGGGCCAGATGTAGCCACGGGCCGGATGTAGCCACGATGATTGTTAATTTTTATCAAATAAATTTTATCATGATATTCTTTAAATTCTCAAAATGATAGCACACAGGTACCTAAAAATATAAAAATACACTAAATTTATTAATCAACAAACAGAGGGAAATTATCTTGTCTAATAAGCACCGATCACCAGAGATGAAACCCGGTATCTCAATGAATAACATAGAAGGATGGCCAAATGTATGGTTACAATTACTCTAGAGCTTCACCCGAACATCACATTGAGGGGCCAAGTACTCTCGTGAAGACGAGCGCCCTGCGAAAAAATGAACACAGAGTAGATCCATCCATGTTAGGTACCAGGACAGCCCGTCCCAGTCACCTTGTGTAAGTCCCTACAAGTTTGGCCAGTAAAGATACCTCAGATCACAAACACCACTGGGGGGGGACATAGTCGTTGATAGCACGCTGTGTGGGCAGGATACCTGAGTCCCCGACTTAGCTCCGAAATCCCTAAAGGGATCCCCAATACACAGAATGCCCAAAGGATTTGTAAGAGAAGGCAGGCTACCTTCGCTTACAGTCCGATGTTGTCTCGTATTTTGCTCCACTTTCACTGGAGTGGTCCTGGGGATATGAGTGTAGAAGGAATTTTTCACTCGTTAGTGACACTAGTTTGGTTTTCGACCTTGGGCAGTTCACTCACTTGCTTATCCCAAGATCCTAGCCTAGCTAATGTTGGTTTTCTCAAAAGAGTAACTGATTGATTTTAATGTAAATTTTATGTGTACTTGATTATTGTCTTCGGTAGGGGAGTTGACGTATGAAATGTGATGAGACTTTGACTCAATAAATCATGCAAAAAGCAATGCTTTGAAAAATTTTCAATTTGATGAGAACAAGCTGTATTCTACAAGTGAGAGTTTTTTCACATGTTCATATGCTTTCCATAGATCTTTAGTCTTCTAAAACATGCATAACCAAAAGACTTCCTTTCCAATGTTTCATAACAACTACTTGAAACCAAAATAGAGCACCTTTCTAATCAACTAAACAAAAGGATTTATACAAATGATCAATCCTTCTTTCAGAAAAATGTTTTTAAGAGAGAAAAACCAAAACTTTTTTCTTAAAAATAAATTTCTAGGACACCAATTTTGCTGACATATTATAGTTATAGATCTTATTTTAGCCCATGGGAATATTTCCCATCCCTTTTGGTCCACAAATGCTACTAGAAATGAAGACAGAGGGATACTAACGCTCTGTAACAGTGGTTACAGGGAGTTAGTTGGTCCACTAATGCACCTTGTACAAAGGCACAAAGCTTTATAAAGTTCTGTGTAGCCTAGTAACCTACATTAGTGTGGGAAATCACTCAACAAGAGGGATTTCAAGATTAGTTTCTGGAATGAATGTAGACTAGTAGGATGCAGTAAGAATTTTGGTGGACCAGAAAAGGATATGAAGAAGTAGGGAGCTCTTAGAAGGAGGAGAAATCAGAGAAGAGTCTGGGTAGACCGGGAACTAGATGTATAGTCCCCAGCGGGGTCACTAATTCTGCTATGGGATAAAATGCACGGTGTATGGAGAATGAAAACTACCCTCAAAGGCCTTCTTGGGACCTTTGACAGATAGTTACATTATCTGAAAAGCTACCAAGTCACACACATGTTCATTTATCAATATCAGTGAACAAAGTATGGGAAGGGGATTACCTTAAGTCTCCTTCTATGTTTGTTTGGAGATCACAATGCAGCCAAGAAAATCTTCCTCAGGGCCAGCTCCAAATCAATTCCTACACAAAGGAAGGGAAAACACAATCCCATCATACAATCTTGAAAACTAATTATGAATGCACAATGAACATATACTTGTATACAACTTAAACTACTCATATAAACATGTATTAGATGAACAAGTTAATGAACAATGTTACCAACACAATGGAGTAGGGAACACAACTGTAGTTCTTGTATTAATAATGGAAGAGTGATTACAACCATCTATTGTATCAGTCTTCCTTTGCCCCTTCTGCTTCTCTCTCTCTCTCTCTCCTTTCTTAGCTCACTTCTTCAAGTTTGAGACAGTTCTCAACAGCTTAGCAAGCTATCCTTTCAAATACTCTGACCCCTTTCACAATCACCCTTACCTTGCTTATATAGCAATTGGGTTAGGGTTGCCAAGCTCCTCATAGAGTTCACTAGGGCAAAATTAGTGAACTTGCCTCACTTTTTAGCTCTTTCCCATTTTCCTTCTTTTCTTAGATTGGAAATTCTCCAAATATCTTGCTTTCGGATGTTTCCTTGCTTTTCTTGAGCAAATCTAGGGATAAATATCTAGATATTTATGAGGGAATTTGTTGGCTTGTCCCATTGAACATCTCTTAATTTCACTAATGCTGCCCCTGGTCTAACAAATGGAGTTAGTAGGGTCACTAATGCACCCTTAGGCTTGGTAACAATCTTTATAAATAAGGTTTTTAGTGTGCAACCAGCATTAGTGTGGATTCAAGGCCCGCAATTGTGGCCTTTTGTTCAGTCATCATGTCTTTCACCTCTGAGTTGATGAGGAGGTCATTTTGTTGTGTAACAATGACTTGGAGGACATGGATGCAAGATATATCGGTGCTATTCATCTGTGCTTGGTAGACGATGCATTGTTTAACATCATTGGAGAGAAAAAAACTGTAGGATTATGGAACAAGTTAGAAATATTTTATATGATGAAGTCCATGACAAACAAAATCTACTTGAAACGGCAGTTATACAATTTATGGATGAATGAAGGTACAAAGATATCTGACCATTTGAATTCTTTCAATACTCTTTTATGCCAGTTGTCTAGTATATATATAAATCTTGAAGGGTAAGAAAAATAAATTACAATATTGTGTTCTCTACCTGAGTCTTGGGGTCATTTTGTAACCTCTATCAGTTTTAGTTCTATCGATACCATTGACTTTGACGCTATTGTGGGAACTTTATTGTCTGAGGAAAATCGGCGGAAATCTAGCCTTAAAACCTCAACATCAGAAGCAATGGTGGAAAGAGGTCGATCAAAAGAAAAAGATTAGAATTCGAAAGACACATGTAGATCAAAATCAAGAGGCAAGAAGAGTAAGTTAAAGTGATGGTACTATAAACAATCAAGGCATATTAAGAAGGATTACTAGAAAAGAAAGGAACAAGCTACTAAAATGGACTCTACAAAGGAAGCTAATTCAACTGAAACAAGTGCAGGTAGTGTCCACTTCTATTGTTTCTCAACACCGCCATAATTGGTTGCTAGATTCTGGTGCTTCCCATCATATATTTCTTTAGAGGAATTGGTTCTCTTCATACCAATCTATTGATGATGGTGTGGTTTTCACGGGTAATGATGTTACATGAAAAAATGTTGGGATTGGTAGTATCAAGATTAAAATATATGATGGAACTGTTAGAATGTTGAAAGAGGTGAGGCATCTGCTTGAGCATATAAAGAACTTTATATCTTTGAGAGTGTTAGATTCTGCTGGTCATAAATGTACAATTCAAGGTGGAGTTATGAAGGCGAAAAAAGTCATCTTGGTAGTCATGAAGGCTAAAAGGCTTAGGAACCTTTATAAGATTGAAGGAATGACAAATAGATCATGCTAGTAGCATCTAAAGGTTCAAGTGAATCTACTCGTTTATGGCATCAACACTTGGTTCATATGAGCGAGAAAGGGTTGAAGGTATTGATTGATCATAACTTACTCCCAAGCTTGAAATCTTTGAATTTGAATTTCTGTGAAGACTATAATATGGAAAGCAATCTAGACAAAAAATTAAAATAGGAAAACATAATAGTAAAGGTATCCTTGATTACATCCATTCAGATCATTGGGGACCATCTTCTAAAGTCTCTTTTGGAGGATCTTCATATTTTGTAACATTTATAGATGATTACTCTAGAAAGGTGTGGATATATTTATTGAAAAGAAAAGCTGATGTATTTGATGCTTTTAAGAAATATAGAGCTTTGGTTGAAACAAGCACTGGTAGGTCAGTTAAATATTTGAGAACTGACAATGGAACTAAGTTTACTTCAAAGGAATTTGAAAATTATTGCAAGGAAGTTAGGATTGAAATAAATAAAACCATAGTTTATACTCAGAAAAATGGTGTTGTTGAACACATGAATAATAATCTTCTAGAGAGAGCAAGGAGTATGCTCAGTGATTCCAAGTTGCAGCAGGAATTGTGGGCATAAGAAGTTCTTACAACATGATATCTAGTAAATTGGTCAATGTAAACTACAATTAACTGTAATATTCTAGAAGAGGTATGGACATGTCAACCTTGTGATTATTAAAATCTTAAAGTTTTTGGTTGTGATGCCTATGCTCTTATTTCAAAGAATCAACATTCTAAGTTAGATCCAAAATAAAAAAGGATAATCTTTTCTGGATATGGTGATGGATTAAGGGATATAAATTGTGGGATCCACTAACATGTTCATGGTATTGGACCCGCCAACATGTCAGGGGATCTCCCTGGTAAGAAGTCCCAATTATACCTCATATCATTTGGTGTAGGAGTCCCAACAGTGGGTTGTACGGTAATGCCTTGACCACGGTTTTTCACAAAGGCAAGTAAGATAACTCTGTTGGTAGTAAGGGTGTGACGGTTGCAGTGAGCCATGGAAGGTACATAAGAGGTTCTAACACACGGGATTTGATATGATTCTGCCCCTTGGAAACCTGTGGTAGCACGGAGTTAAGAAGGGAACACATGAGCGAAGATGCATCACAACATGGAAGGAAAGTTAGCTAGAAATCCAAAGTTATGGTTAAACCAACAACACATTTCATAAATATTCATACATACATACACAGATAGCTATACATGCATGCATAAGAGAATAGATACATATATCATTTAGAGTAAACCAGATATAAAAGAATACAATACAACATATCCATGAAATGTGCTGGCTCTTGTTATATTAAGAAGTGTAAGTTCTAGTCATACAATACATCCATGTCCAACCACTAGTTCCGACAGCGGAAAATTACAGCCAGAACCACCTGCTTCTCCAAAAAGATGTAGTAGCTCTGTGTAGTGGAGAAGCCAAGGCTCATTACAATATTGTTCAAGCTCTCTCTAAGATAGCCTTTACAATGAGTTATGAGGGACTATTTATAGCAAAGGGTGGGGTGACCCTTGACATTCCCCTTTGTGACAATTCACCTATCCTCATGACTCTTCATATACTTTATGATTATTACATCCAACTATTGACACTTGAATTACACTTGACATGACGTTACATTATAATGCACATGTACCCATGTGAGACAAAATGGCTTTAGAAAGCCATGCTAGACATCACTATGACTCAGACAATTGTTCGAAGACCAACTCTTCGACATCTTCATTGTGGTTGACAATAGTGAAATGATGCCAAGATTGGTAGTTTGCAATGGTGTCCATGTGCTCCAAGGTGAGATATTTCTGGAACCTAACTCTTGCCTCCATAACATTCGGGTACACTACTCGGGCTCCTCTGTGCAACTAGTCTGAAAGCATGCACATCATTGTCTTCAATGCATCCCGACCAACAACATACTTGTGCATGGTGTCTACACTGATTGGCAAGTCTGGGTTGGTGGCTATCCGCATCAACTCGTCAAAGTATGAATCAAGCTCTAGTCAGACCTGTGCCTTTGTCTTCGCCTGAGTGAGAGTCCCAATAGATGGGATCGCATGTGCGCATACCACAACATCAATACTATTGAATACATGTGCATGGGAAGCCTATAGACTAGTGATGAGTTGTAGGAGCTCCTCATACTTCGAATACATGCCTTCAGTGTGATCGCTCTGGGCTTCATCATCTTAGGCAAGTGAAGTGGGGCTCCCTTGTATCTCATCATCCATGTTTACATGTAATCAATAGCAGCATGCATGTTCGATAGGATATGTACTCTTCTAGCACATCGTTGCCGCCATTCGTTGAGATGGACAACTGCCTTATGCACGGTACCAAACTTGGAATAAAACGCCTGCATAACTGTGTCAAGGGACAATACTTCATCTAGTATTTCCTTCTTTAGTCCAGCTCGGGCGGATTTTGTAACCAACTCTCCTTCTTGCTTGGTCATCTAAAGTTCCTTACCCGTTTGCTCATTCTCAGCTATTAGGAAGTGAACACTTGAGCTAGTGGCTTCCACATATGCTCTGGTTGCATAGACCAAGGCTGCTGGATGTTTTCACATGTCAGACACAATCACTCGTTCTTCAAATTTCACAGGATATGTATGATCATTCAAAGTCGACACCCTACGAGACTGTACAACTCTATGTTGAGACTCATTGAATGAGATGTTGTGCATCTCTCCTTCCGTCTAACCTCCAAGGATCACAATGTCTCCTTGGTCACTTGGGACTTGATCCTCTTCCGAATGCAGTGAAGCAGGTAAGTTGACCTGTTGATGATGAGGAATGAGGTTAATATCTTTTTCTAACTCATGTCGCTCCATATCAGTATCAATTTGTTCAAGTGCTTGCTCTATCTCCCAAGCAAAGTCCTACTCCTGTGATGGTTCACCTTGTCTTCCTAATGCCAGCTGCTTTGATGATTCCAATACCTGTATGGGCGTTGTTTCATCTGTTTGAACATGTTGCACCCCATGGTGTATCTGTTGCTACTGCACTTCCCTCTCCTGTTTGCACAGCTCTTGTTCCTTCTGGAGTTGCTCCTTCAACTCATGCAACTCCTTCTCTTTTTCCTCCATTCTCTGCTTGTCTCTCTACCTTTATGTGATTCACTTGTCACATTGTTGCCTCTTTTCCTATATAGCTGTAGCTTCTTTTTCCACAAGTGGATATGCTCGGAACTTGCAGCTTTTCTCTTCCTCCATGCAATCGACAATCTTCCTCTTGTCCTTGTTGTGCATTGGTATGGTTTCCTCTGCTACTTTTGGTGCTCTCTGGGATGCTGCTTAATGTTGTTTCCCTAACCACTCCACTGTGAAGCCAACCTATTCATTGGGTCTAAAGAAACTATAACAATATCTCCATGGGTCCTCCTCCGCCCAATGACATGCCCCGTGGATCCAGTTGAACTGTACTCTCACACAGTGATCTTTCACATGACAATGTGGGTCATACAGATTGTAACTACGGAGGTCGAATGGATATTTCCTCATTTGTTCTGCTTCGACATACACATGCTTGAAACTCTGTATCTCGTATAACCCGATGCGTAGTGGTTGACTAGGCAGTGGTTGACTAGGCCAAGATGCCTTCTTCTTCTGGTGTAGCCTAGCTGTCAATCCTGTAGATATGTGATATGCTACTTCCTGCATGATGAGTACGTCTAAGGAAAACTTTGGTAGAACATGGAGAGGCTTCTCCACACTGTACATTCATATGAAGGTGCCAGACGGTGAGGCATACCAATCAATTATGTCCATCAATGCCTCCATTGCTTCCTTCGACATGCAGGGTGGATCCTGTTCAAATATCATCTTGTAAACTGAAGTGAAAAAATGGTCAGGCATCCATGTGATAACTCCTTTGAAGCTGCATTTGGACAACATCTTATAATAAGTGTTCACAATAGTCTGCATCGGTGACCATGCCTCCATCAAGCCTAGGAACTCCTATCGAGCATAGATTGCATCCAAGATGTAGGTAGACATGAATATTTCTTCTTACATACCTTCGGGTGACTGTAGAGCCCTTATTACCTATTCCTTCAGCTGCTGAGCCAACATGTCAAACCAGTTACATGGTTTTCCTTCACTGGTCAGTTGGTCTAGCACGATCACCTAACTTTGTGGGAAGGTTTCCATTCTTTCTTGGCCATACAGTCGACATGAAAAGATGATCAAGTATTGATATGCCTTCTGTAGTATCTTTGTCTTGTAGATCTGGTTGGGTGTCATCCTGAATCTAGCCGACTCCTTCACCCAGTTCTTCAATATTTCTTTGGAGTTGGAACTACTACTGGGTATGCTGAAGGGAATCTCCATGATGGTTACAAGCTCTAACATCTGATACATCTCATCATAATCTTGTGCCCTGAATGTTGCAATCTTCGTCCCGCTAACACTGCTCAATGTCATTGTCTCAATATCTGTGTGCGAGATTGTTGGCTTAGTGGGCCCTCACCCAGGTTCAACGTTAATTAGCCAAACAAATCCCTACACTATTGGCCCTTTCAGCATCAATCTGCGGAGTGCAAACTGAAGTCTCACCCGAAGCAGTATGGGGGGATGTAGGAACCAAGTTTCCGCACCCAGAGATGGTAGTGATATCATTTTATACCCTAACTCTACCTTCACGTAGATCGATAAGACTTTTAGGGCTTATCGATAACCTCTCTTATTTGGTTTCTAGACCTTCATGAAGGTCTACGATCATCTTTTGTGAACCCTAAATAGGTCATTTATCTACTTACGTGCTTTTGTAACTACCCTTAACTTTGTATTTACCTAGATCGGCTTAGTATCTGATAACTTCCACATGCATTAAGATATTCTTCGCCTAAACATATATTATTAATTGCAGATAGATAACAATGTAAACTTATAGATTTTCACATCAACATAGCATTAAATCATAAACCCATTATTCAGCATAACATAATCGCATTCATTCATAAAAAAAGTGAATATATCAAAACAAAGATAATTCTAGAATAATCTTCTTTATTAATGCTTCAGATCTTCTTACAGACTCTAACTACCCTGCACACTTAGCTGCAGGGGTCCGCGCAATCAGCTACTGACTTCTTCCCTAGGCCTCTGTGCACACAGTTGTAGATCCTCTCTTCTACTCTAAGACTCTTCGCTCTTTTCACTAATGACCCCTTACCTTCATCATCTATTACCCAAATCTTCCTTAGACTCTTCTAAGACTCTCCTTTTTATACAATCCAATGGTCCACAGACCATGGGTGGATCTTCTAAAACCGACACAACTTACAATAAAGAAAGGTAGAAACCTTTTATGACACTTTACATCTACGCGTGCCGCAACGATAAATTGCAAAGACTTTACATTTTACATACAAAACCTTGGGATTTCTGTCCCAAAACTTGGGCTTTTAACCCCAAAATCGACCTTAGGGGACCTTGTCCCAACAAAGACGATCCAGTGTATCATGTCCACGCAGGGGAAAGCAAGGTATCGGCATGCAATATGGTACAAGCCAAACTTGTGAATATTCACATATACCTAGCGGTCTTCAAGGTCTTCCCCAAATGTTCCAATAAATGTATCATTGACCTCTTGCCATTTCAGCTTGATGTCCTTGTCTAGAAACAACTTGGTATCTTCATAGATCGGTAGACTTGTGGACACTCACTCAACTGCTACTCCAGTTGCACTTCCGTCAGTGTCCTTTGATCCTACTCTCTTGGTAGCCATTGATCATGTACTGTTAAGAGGCATATGAGCACCTACAAGATCTTGAGGCAAAGCGACATTCATGGCAAGAAATATGTCAGCGAAAACCAAAGCGAACTTGAGGAATGATACAACACACACCTGGGGAGAGATGGGCAAGGATTGCACAATTTCTTCTGGGAGGCTAGGTGAATGGCTACCAAAACTGCGTAAAAGGTAGTCTGGGCTACCTGGGAGGCATGAAATCCTACTGAAATTGTGCAATGTGCAATCCAGACTAACTGCTGACTGTAGGCCCAGTAACTGCATTGCGAAATTTTCTGGGCTAGCAGTCACTATCCCTTAGAATTGCACAAAGCAAGCTTGGAGGATAGTCACTGGGAAAAAATGCGCATTTACTTAGAGGAAGACAAAGCCTTCCTTCTTTGGATTGTGTAATGTTGTCTTGGTGAGGCAGAGTCCGGGCCAAGGCTGCTCAGACCTACCAACAGGCAACTGAAAGAAAATACGAAAGTGAATGCATGGAGATACTAAGTGTGAATATAAGTGATTGATTGTGCATGCAAACCTTGGATGAAAGATTCAAAAAACACAACAGCATGCATGTGGGTGAAGCGAGTCGCCGAATAGGCGACCGTTCGTGCAAAATAGTTTCATGCATGCGACAGCAATGAGATGGCAATGAAAACTAAAATGGTGCTAGTACAAGTTAGTATGCATGTAAATGAAAGGAAGCGTTCAAATAAATCAAGAAAACAACACTCGCACAAGAGAAAACATAAAAAGCGACAGAAATGCTGAAAAAGACAAGTTGAGCCAACTTACCCGTGAATACTTGAGTCACATGTGTCGAAGAGTCTTGGATGTGTTGTGGGATGTCAGATATCCAAGATTGATGTGAATGAGTTTTCTCTGAAGCATCAAATAAATAAGTTTGAGGCTCCTGACACACATGCCACAAATCTAGGAAAAAGTGACACTTGGAGGAAAGATTGTAAAATGATCTTTGCATGTAACCTCTAACTGCTAAAAATATCTCCGTAAATCATGGGATTCCTTTTGAATGTTGCCTTTTCCTATTCCAGGAAAACGAAAGTCATGCATGAAAGTCAAGTTTCCTTGGTCTCGGGTGGAACTGGTCAACCCAACTACACATGCAAGAGCCTGCTCAACTGCTGGGAGAAAATGTGCATTTCTGGAAGGGAATTGGGTTGGCTGTGTAGAAGATTTATGCAATTTCTAGGTAGAGCACCTGACTGTTGCCCAATATTGTGCAACGCCTAGGCTGAGTAGCCCTCTTGGGAGGAATCATGCAATTTTCTGGATGAAGCTTGACTGGTATATTTGTGCAATTTTGGATCCCAGTAGGCTACCAGACATAATTTCACAATTTTTGGAGGGAAGGCTAGTTTCCCTCTAGAATTTCAAAATTTCTTAAGGGAGCTACTCAACCTACAGCTGGACCAAGTCCGGGAGAAAAACTTGTGAGGGGAGTGCAACAAGCTCTAGTGGACAAGCTGTATTTCTCTAAGAAAATCATTGAATCTTGTGTACTTGATGAATCAAGACATGCTGTTGTGAAAGGTTTGTAGGGAGGCTCTAAAATGAAGCTATGGAAAAATTTTGGAGGGTGGTTGTAGCTACTACAACACATGGTAACACACTGGTAGAACTCCAGCTCTCTGAATGTACCTTGTTTGTGAAAAGAAAGTCTAACACCTCCGGAAGTATTGTGTAGTCCTTAGTTCATCTTGGCTTCCACACTAGCTTGATTGTAAGATGTAGCATATGTCAAGCTCTTAGTTGATTGACACACATTCCAAGCCAAGGCAACACAGTTTTTTCGATTGGGGTTGAGGAGTATATTGATGCAGAAGTAGTATAGTCGTCAGAGTCTTAGTTTAATCTCTGGTGTTGCTCTGCTGCCAGCAGGCCTAGACAGTACCCTAGTGGAGTCACATAGGAATAGAAGCATGGCTCCACTGCCAATGAGCCTGGTCAATACCCCATCGGAGTTACTTGCATCACCTCTCTATTCAAGAAGCCTTTCTCTTCTTTCGCCTTATTCATTTTTCATTTTTGAAAAATTTCACTTTTCATTTTTTTTTTTCATTTTTTCATATCTGTGCATAGCACGTATTCATTCCAGAGGCAAAGGAGGGATCCCAACTTATTAAGAGAAGAAGAGGTTGTTCCAGAAAAGAAGGCATTTATTATACCTCTGACGTGCCTATTAAAGTTTCCCCCTCACCTTACTCTACTTGACTGAGCTGACAAGGGTTAACCCAAAAACAACCGACTAGAGTGGGAGACACTAGTTAACACGCAAGCATTGTGTTTTCACCAAGGTTCACTTCGAATAGTATGTATTTTCCATTGATGTATCATGGAATGAAAGTAACAAGTTCTTCATATAGAGGCAAGATGACAAATAAAAAAGTAGTGATAGTTGTACAAGGCCTCTTATAATTTATCCAACTTGTTTCAAGAGTCATACATGGTTTCATACGAAACTAAAGTACAAACAAAACAATCAAACAAACAAACAACAAAGCAAAGCAGAAGTAGAAGCAAAAGTGAAAGCGACACGATTAAGCAAACAAGCAAGCAAACAAATCAGCAAACAAAGAAAGTAAGCAACAAGCATTCAAGAAAACAGATAGAAAGCAAACACTACTCCTACTCCTAAGCTAATGGTGCATGGGTCTGATCACATGAAGTGATATTTTTGTAGAAATTCTCACCTGTAGATCAAACTAGTATATGCAATGTTCTAAAGCATAATACTTGATCTAGTTCTAGAAAACATTAAGCGGAAGCAAAATAAGTTTCATGAGCATCATCAAGCATAAACACATATAACGGATCAAGAGAAATAATCACACATAACTCAAGATATATCACTGGGAAAAGCACCAGCTTAAAACCCCAACACTGTATTATCAATCAAGTGGAAATCCTCTTTTGTCTACAAAAAATATCAACTCAAAAGCTATCCTGTACTTCCTGCAATCAAAAGGTGAAGATCATAGACTCACTAGGCCTCAATATATAGGCCACAAGTCCTCCAACCTCCTCTAATACATATTTCTCTTGGAAATAGATCCTTCTCCATGCAAGGAATACTTACTAGAAATATCCAAGCATCTGATAGTACATTGTCCCTCATTTGATCTCAACTGGGTCTCTGTTTGAACT
>APFE030059307.1:91065-109117 GCA_000404065.3 Pinus taeda
AGTGGATAAGCCAAGGCTCATTACAATATTGTCCAAGCTCTCTCTAAGATAGTCCTATCGGAAGCTTGGATGACCAAAAGCCTTTACAATGGGTTATAAGGGACTATTTATAGCAAAGGGTGGGGTGACCCTTGACACTCCCCTTTGTGATAGTTCACCTACCCTCATGACTCTTCATCTACTCTATGACTATTACATCCAACTATCAACACTTGACTTACAATTGACATGACGTTACATTATAACACACATGTACCCATGCGAGACAAAATGGCTTGAGCAAGCCATGCTAGACATCACTATGACTCAAACAATTGTTAGAAGACCAACTCTTAGACATCTTCATTGTTGTCGATAGTAGCAAACTAATGCCAAGATCGGTATTCTGCGATTGTGTCCTTGTGCTCCAAGGTGACATCTTTCTAGAACCTGACTCTTGCATCCATAGCATCCGAGCACACTGCTCAGGCTCATCTATCCAAATCGTTTGAAAGCATGTGCATCATTGTCTCCAATGCGGCCGGACCAACAACATACTTGTGCATGATGTCTGCACTAATTGAAAAGTCTGGGCTAGTGGCTATGCGCATCAGCTCGTCAAAGTACGAGTCAAGCTCTAGTTGGACCTGTGCCTTTTTCTTCGCCTAGGTGAGAGCCCAATAGATGGGATCGCATGTGCGCATACCATAACATCCATAGTCTTGAATACACGTGCATGGGAAGCTTGTAGACTAGTGATGAGCTGCGAGAGCTCTTCATAATTCTAGACCTGACTATGAATACGTGCCTTAAGCTCGACCACTCTGGGATTCATCATCTTAGGCAAGTGAAGTGGGGCTCCCTTGTATCTCATCATACATGTTTGCATGTAATCAACAACAACATGCACATTTGACATGATACATGCTCTTCTATCACATTGATGTTTCCATCCGTTGAGATGGAAGCCTGCCATATGCACAGTACAAAACTTGGAATACAACACTTGCATAACTATGTCAAGGGACAGTACTTCATCTAGTATTGCCTTCTTTAGTTCAGCTCGGGCAGATGTTGTAGCCAACTCTCCTTCTTTCTTGGCCATCTAAAGTTCCTTAGCCATTCGCTCATTTTCAACTATTAGGAAGCGAACACTTGAGCTAGTGTCTTCGACATATGCTTTGGTATCATCGGCCAAGCCTGCTGGATGTTTGTGCACGTCAGAAACGATCACTCGTTCTTCAACTTGCGTAGGAGATGTATGATCATCTGGAGTCGACACTCTGTGATACTGCACAACTCTATGTTGAGACTTGTCAAATGAGATGTTGTGCATCTCTCCTTCTGGGTTACCTCCAAGGATCTTAGTGTCTCCTTAGTTGCTGGGGACTTGCTCCTCTTCTAGATGTGGTGAAGTGGGTAAGTCGACCTCTTAATGATGAGACATGAGGTCGGTATCTTGTTCTAACTCCTTTCGCTCCATATCCGTATCCATTTGTTCAAGTGCTTGCTCTATCTCCCAAGCAAAGTCCTGTTGCTGCAATGGTTCACCTTGTTTGCCTGATGCTTGCTACTCTGATGATTCCACTACCTGTACAACTTTGTTTCATCTATCTACACATGTTGTGCCCCCTACTGTATCTGTTGTTGTTGCACTTCCCTCTCCTATTTGCACAACTCTTGTTACTTTCAGACTTTCTCCTTCAACTCATGCAACTCCTTCTCTGTGTCCTCCATTCTCTACTTGTCTCTTTTCCTTTATGTGAATAATTTTCTGCTTTGTTGTTTCTTTTCCTGTATAGCCATAGATGATTTTTGCACAAGTGGATCTGCTCAGAAATTGCAACTTTGCTCTTCCTCCATTCGATCGACAATCTTCCTCTTGCCCTTGTCACACACTAGTATGCTTTCCTCTGTTGTCGCTGCTGCTTCTGGTGCTCTCTGGGATGCTTCTTCATGTTGCTTCGCTAACCACTCCACAGCAAAGCTGACCTGTTCAATGGGTCTGGAGAAACTGTAGTAATATCTCCATGGGTCCTCCTCCACCAATTGACATTCCTTATGGATCTAATTGAACTATACTGTCATGCAGTGATCTTTCATAAGACAATGCAGGTCATACGGATTGTAACTTTGAAGGTCAAATGGATATTTCCTCATTTGTTCTGATTCAACATCTGCATGATTGAAACTCTGTATCTCATATAACCCAGTGCGCAATGGAAGAGCAAGCCAAGGTGCCTTCTTCTTCCAGTGCAACCTAACTGTCAATCCTACTGAGATGTGATATGCTACTTCCTGCATGACGAGTACATCGAACGAAAACTTTGGTAGAACATGAAGAGGATTCTCCACACTGTACATTCATATGAAGGTGTCGGACAGTGAGGCATACCAATCAGCTATGTCCATCAGTGCCTCCATTGCTGCCTTCGACATGCAAGATGGACCCTATTCGAATATCATCTTGTAAACTAGGGTGAAAAAATGGTCATACAGACACGTGATAACTCCTCTGAAGCTGCATTCGGACAACATTTTACAATAAGTGTTCACAACAATATCTGCTAGTGACCATGCCTACTTCAAGCTTGGGAACTCCTGTTGGGCACAAATTGCATCCATAATGTAGGCGGACATGAAGATTTATGCTTGCATACCTCTGGGCAACTGTCAAGCCCTTGTTACCTATTCCTTTAGCTGATGAGCCAACATTTCAGACCAATTACATGGTTTTCCTTCTCTAGCCAGTTGGTCTAGCATGATCACCCAACTCTATGGAAAGGTTTCCGTGCTTTCTTGGCCATACAGTCAACATGCAAAGATGACCAAGTATTGATATGCCTTTCGCAATATCTTCGTCTTGTAGATCTGCTTGGGTGTCATCCTAAATCTAGCTGGCTCCTTCACCTAGTTCTTCAAGATTTCTCTGGAGTTGGCACTCTTGTTGGGTATGCTGAAGGGAGTCTCCATGATGGTCACGGGCAACAACATCTGATACATCTCATCATAATCCTATGCCTTGAAGGTTGCAACCTTTGTCCTGCTGACACTACTCAATGTCATTGTCTCAGGATATGTGTGCGAGATGATCCAACGTATCATGTCTGTGCATGGGAATGAGAGGTATCTGCATGAAATCCGGTACAATCTAAACTTGTGAATGTTCACATATACCTGGCGGTCTTCGAGGTCTTCCCCAAATGTGCCCGTAAATGCATCATTGACCTCTTGCCATTTCAGATTGATGTCCTTGTCTAGAAACAACTTGGTATCTTCATAGATTTGTAGACTTGCAGACACTCACTCAACTGTTGTTGTAGTTGCACTTCTGTCAGTGTCCTTTGATCATACTCTCTTAGAGGCCATTGGTCATGTACTACTAAGAGGGGGGTGAACACCTACAAGATTTGGAGACAAAGCGACATGCATGGCAAGAAATCTGTCAGTGAAAACCAAAGCAAACTTGAGGAATGATACAACACATACCTAGGGAAAGATTGGCAAGGATTACACAATTTCTTCTGGGAGGCTCAGTGAATGGCTACCAAAAATGTGCAAAAGGCAGTCTAGGCTATCTAGGAGGCATGACAAGCTACTGAAATTGCACAATGCATAATCCATACAAACTACTGGTTGCTGGAATTGCACAACGTGCAATTCCAGCTGGCAATGACTACAGGCTCAGTGACTGCATTGTGCAATTTTCTGGGCCAACAGTCAATGTCCCTTAGAATTGCACAAAGCAAGCTTGGAGGATAGTTACTGGGAAAAAATTAACATCTCCTTAGAGGAAGACAAATCCTTCCTTCTTTGGATTGCGCAATGTTGTGATGGTGAGGCAGAGTCTAGGCCAAGGTTACTAGACCCGCGAACGGGCAACTGAAAGAAAACGTGAAAGTTAATGCATGGCGATACTAAGTGTGAATAAAAGTGATTGATTGTGCATGAAAAAATTTGATTAAAGATTCAGATAACATAACAACATGCATGTGGGTGAAGCGAGTCGCCGAATAAGTGATTATTCGTGCAAAACAGTTTCATGCATGCAACAATAGTGAGATGGAAATGAAAACTAAAATGGTGCTAGTACAAGCTAGTATGCATGTAAATGACAACAAGCATTAAAAGAAATCAAGCAAACATCACTCACACAAGATAAAACACAAAAACTGACAAAAATGTTGAAAAAGACAAGTTGAGCCAACTTACCCGTGAATAGTTGAGCCGGATGTGTTGAAGAGTCCTGGATGTGCTGTGGGATGTCAAAGCTCCAAGATTGATGTGAATGAATGAGCTCTGAAGCATCAAATAAATAAGTTTGAGGCTCATGACACGCATGCCACAAATCTAAGAAAAAGCTAGACTTGGAGGAAATATTGTAAAACGATATTTGCATGTAACCTCCCGCTGCAAAAAATAGCCCCGTGAATCATGGGATGTCCCGGGCGGAATTGGCCAACCCAAATACACATGACAGAGTTCGCTCGACTGCTGGGAGAAAGTGTACATTTCTAGAAGGGAGCTGGGCTAGCTGCCCAAGAGATTTGTGCGATTTTTGCACAAAGCAGCTAACTACTGCCCAGGATTGCATAATTCCTGGGCTGAGTAGCCTTGCTGGGAGGAATTGAACAATTTTCTAGGTGAAGCTTGATTGGCGGATTTGTGCAATTTTGGAGCCCAACAGGTTGCTAGATAGAATTGCGCAATTTTTGGAGGGAAGGCTGGTTTCCCTCCGGAATTACGCAATTTCTTGAGGGAGCTTCTTAGCCTGTAGCTGGACCAAGTCCAGGAGAACAACCTATGAGGGGAGTGCAACAAGCTCTGGTGGACAGGTTGTCTTTCTACAAGAAAATCATTGAAGCTTGTGTACTTGACGAAGCAAGACATGCTATTGTGAAAGGCTGGTACGGAGGCTCTAAAACGAAGCTAAGGCAAAATTTTGGAGGGTGGTTGTGACTACTACAACATAACCACAAAATCATCATTAACAAAGATGTCATACTTGATGAATCATCATTCAGGAAATAAAATGTAGATGGTGAAATGAAATAGGAAAAGTACCACAGATTCAACAAGTTCAGTTGGAAACTCAATCATATTCAAGGGAGGAGGATCATGAATATGTTCATGAAGAAACTCCTACAGAAACAAATGAGGATACAAAAATTTCTCAGGAAGATGAGGAAATACTGCAACAAATTCTACGAAGGTCTACATGAATCTGATATTTTCCTAAAAGGTATGATCATTTTGCTACATTTGTTGCATTAATTGCTAATGATGGAGAACCTAGTTATTATTAGGAAGCAATGGAAGTATCTTATAGCGTTAAATGAAAAGTAGCAATGAAAGAGCAAATGGCTACCTTACAAATAAATAAGACACCGGATCTGGTGGAACTTCCTAAGGACAGGAAAGATGTTGTTTGCAAGTGGGTTTACATATTGAAGAAAGAAGCTAATGATATTTCTCATAAGTATAAAGCAAGATTGGTTGCAAAAGGATATTATTAAAAGGAAGGTATTGATTTCCATGAGACTTTTTCATGAGTTGTTAAGATTGTTTCAATTAGAGTTGTGTTAGCATTAGTTGCATTATATGATCTAGAATTAGAGAAACTAGATGTTAAAACAACAATCTTACATGGAGATTTGGATGAAGATATATATATGGAACAACTAGAAGGGTTTGTTCGAAATTGCAACAAGAGGTTTGTTTTCAAACTTAAGAAGTCATTGTATGGCCTGAAGCAGTTTGCCAAGTAAAGGTAAAAGAAGTTTGATTCCTTCATGTTGAGCTACAATTTTACCAGAAGTGAGTATGATCATTGTGTTTACTTTCAAAAGTTGAAAAATGGCATATTCATTATTTTGGTGTTAAATGTTGATGATATGCTTGTAGCAAGGAAAAGTGTGGTTGAGATCGATAGGTTAATGGCTCAGTTGGCTAGGACTTTCAAAATTAAGGATCTTGGAGCAGCAAAATAAATATTGGCCATGGAGATACACAAAGGCAGGAAAAATGGTAAGTTGTGGTTATCATGACATAAGTACGTGGAGAAAATACTTCTACAATTTGGTATGAATAATGTGAAGCCTGTTCAAATACCTTTAGCTTCCCATTTCAATCTTTCTTTAAGTTTGTGTCCTAGTAATTATGAAGAAAAGGAGTAAACGTGTCATGTACCATATGTTAATGCAATAGGATGCTTAAAGTATGTGATGGTTAGTACAAGGCCAAATATTTCACATGAAATTGGTGTTGTTAGTAGATATATGGAAAATCCAGGTAAAGAGCATTGGGAAATAGTGAAATGAGTGCTTCAATATCTTTAAGGTACAAGTAATTATTGTATCACCTATAATGGTAGTAGTGATTCAGTTTGTGGTTATGTTGATTCAAATTTTTTAGGTGACTTGGACAAGAGTAGATCTGCTTCTCGATATGTTTTTACTCTTGCAAGTGGAACTGTTAGTTGGATGTAAAAGCTTAAGAAGATAGTTTCTTTATCCACTACTGAGGTAGAATACATAGATTTCTCGCATGCTTGCAAAGAGGCAATTTGGTTAAAAGGTTTGTTAGGTGAGTTTGGAAAGGTGTAGGACAAGATGAAAGTATTTTGTGATTGTCAAAGTGCTATTCATTTGGCAAGGAATCCAACTTATCATAGTAAGACAAAATATATACATGTTAAATATCATTTTGTAAGACATGTTATTGATGAAAGTGGAGTGGTGGCTCTGGAAAAAGTTCATACAAAGAAAAATTATGCAGACACGTTCATAAAACTTGTTTTGTGAGAGAAGCTAAAATGGTGCCTAGCTTCTCTTTGCTTGCAAGGAAGGTGATGAATATTTTGGGCATGATATATCAAGTAAATTGTTGTCAAGGTGGAGATTGTTAGAAGTTGCCAACTATTTCCCTATATTTTTGGTATAATAGCTAAGATTGGTTCCTTTGGCTTAGTTTGTTTTTCCTAATCTAAGTTTTTCAAAAAAATATATAAAGGAACTTTTTTGTTTTATGCAAAAAGTTTCTTATGTAACTTCTTTAAAAGTTGTGGATGGATTTAGAAAAAGTCTGACAGGTTTCTATTTATCCATGTAAACCTATAGAGGCAATATGAAAAACATAAAACGAATGGGGTGTGGGTTGAATATTGGGATAATGTATGTTTGTGATTTGGTTGTTGTAAATATCCCTTGAATAATAAGAATACCAATTATCATTGCCCTGTGGATGTTTCCCTCACAAGGAGGGTTTTACCACATAACACAGTGTTTCAATATTTGTGTTTGATTATTCTATTATCATGTTTGTTTGCTATTATTTTTTGTAATTTCAATTTATTTGTAGGTTATGATATCACTACTTAACTCAACAAGTGGTATCAAAGATTCCATAAATATTTTGTGTTAATGGAAAAGATACAAAATGGGAAGTTTGATATTGAAAAGTTCAATGGAAACAATAGCTTTGAGCTATGGAAGGTTAAGATGAAGGATATTCTTGTGTAGCAAGGAGTGGAAAAGGCATTGTTAGGTAGGGCGAAGAAACCTCTGGGCATGGATAATGATGACTAGGAGGACATGGATGCAAGAGCCCTCAATCCTATTCATCTGTACTTGGTAGATGATGTGTTGTTTAACATCATTGGAGAGAAAAAAACTGTAGGCTTATGGACCAAGTTAGGAAGCCTTTATATGACAAAGTCCTTAACAAACATAATCTTCTTGAAGTAGTAGTTATATAGTTTGTGAATGAAGGAAGGTACAAATATATCTAGTCATTTGAATTCTTTCAATAATATTTTATTCTAGTTGTCTAGTATAGATGTAAATATCAAAGGGGAAGACAAATAAATCACACTATTGTGTTCTTTTCCTGAGTCTTGGGATCATTTTGTAACCTCTATCAATTTTAATTCTATCGATACCATTGACTTTGATGCTATTGTGGGATTTATTGTCTAAGGAAACTCGACAAAAATCTAGCCCCAAAGCCTCAACATCAGAAGCAAGGTGGAAAGAGTTCAATCAAAAGAAAAATATCAGGATTTGAGAGACACATCAAGATCAGAGTAAAGAGGCAAGAAGAGTAAGTTAAAGTGTTGGTACTGTAACAAATTAGGGCATCTTAAGAAGGATTGCTAGAAAAGAAAGGAACAAGCTACTAAAAAGGGCTCTACAAAGGAAGCTAATTCAACTGAAACAAGCATAGGTATTGTTGATGAGGTATTGTCCACTTCTATTGTTTCTCAATGTCATTGTAATTGGTTTCTAGATTATGGTGCTTCCCATCATATGCGTCTTCAAAGGAATTGGTTCTCTTCATACCAATCTATTGATGATGGTGTGGTTTTCATGGGTAATGATGTTACATGAAAAAATGTTAGGATTAGTAGTATCAGGATTAAAATATATGATGGTACTGTTAGAATGTTAACATAAGTGAGGCATCTTCCTGAGCATATAAAGAACTTTATATATTTTGGAGTGTTAGATTATGTTGGTCATAAATTTACAATTCAAGGTGGAGTTATGAAGGTGACGAAAGGCATCTTGGTAGTCATGAAGGCTAAAATTTTTGGGAACCTTTATAAGCTTGAAGGAAGGACAAAAATAGATCATGAAACAGTAGCATCTGAAGGTGCAAGTGACTCTACTAGTTTATGGCATCAACACTTGGTTCATATGAGCAAGAAAGGGCTGAAGGTATTGGTTGATGATAAGTTATTTCCAAGCTTGAAATATTTGAATTTGAATTTTAATGAGCATTGTATTTATGGAAAGCAATCTAGACAGAAGTTTAAAATAGGAAAATATGTTAGTAAAGGTATTCTTGATTACATCCATTCAGATATTTGGGGACCATCTCCTAAAGTATCTTTTGGAGGATCTTCATATTTTGTAACATTCATAGATGATTACTCAAGAAATGTGTGGATTTATTTATTGAAAATAAAAGTTGATGTATTTGATGCTTTTAAGCGGTATATAGATTTGGTTGAAAAGAGCATTGGTAGGTCAACTAAATTTTCGAGAACTAAAAAATGGAACTGAGTTTACTTGAAAAGAACTTGAAAATTATTGCAAGGAAGCTAGGATCGAAAGAAATAAAACCATAGTTTATACTCCTTAGCAAAAATGGTGTTGTTGAATGTATGAATAGGACTCTTCTAGAGAGAGCAAGGAGTATGCTCAGTGATGCCAAGTTGTAGCACGAATTGTGGGTAGAAGCAGTTCTTAATACGTGCTATCTAGTAAATTAGTCACTACCAATTGCAATTAACTGTAAGATTCTGGAGGAGGTATGGCAAGTCAACCTTGAGATTATTCAAATTTTAAAGTTTTTGGTTGTGATGCCTGTGTAGTTGTTCCAAAGAATCAACATTCTAAGTTAGATCCAAAATATAAAAAAAAAGACTAATATTTTTTGGATATAGTGATGGCGTTAAGGGATATAAATTGTTGGATCCTACTACCCATAAAATCATCATTAACAAATATGTCATATTTGATGAATCGTCACGCATGAAACCAGATGTAGATGGTGAAATGAAATAGGAAAAAGTACCATAGATTCAACAAGTTCAATTGGAAACTCAATCATGTTCAAGGGAGGAGGATCATGAAGAAACTCCTATAGAATCAGATGAGGATACAAAAATTTCTCAGGAAACTGAGGAAATACTGCAACAAATTCTATGAATGTCTACACGGATAAGATATTTTCCTAAAAGGTACGATAATTTTGCTACACCTGTTGCTGTAATTACTAATGATGGAGAACCTAGTTGTTATTAGGAAGAAATGGAAGTATATGATAGCGATAAATGGAAAGTAACAATGAAAGAGGAAATGGATTCCTTACAAAGAAATAAGACATGGGATTTGGTGGAACTTCCTAAGGACAAGAAAGTTTTCGATTGCAAGTGGGTTTACAAATTGAAGAAAGGAGTTGATTATATAGTTCAAAAGTACAAAAAAATAATGGTTGCAAAACGATATTTTCAAAAGGAAGGTATTGATTTCCATGATATTTTTTCACGAGTTGTTAAAATTGTTTTTGATCGAAACTAGATTAGGGACAAAAATTAGCTCAAAAATAAAAGTGTTGAGAATCACTCGAAACCTAAAATACCACGTCCATCTCAATAATACGGTACCAACGCAACTTGTTTCACTCAAAACGGAGTTTGTATGAGGAAGTTAGAGCCCATTAACTGTTTCACCAAAAAAAAATCACAAGTACTGCCCAGTCAGCAGTCTGTACTGCTGATGTGGCAGGTGACTGTGAAGGTCAAAGGTGGTCAACTCCCAATGAGGTCTTGCCAAGTCTCAATTGGTGGATGGTCTTTATCTGGGTGATGTGCCACAGTATGATTGGGTTTTGGATGGACTAATGAGAAAATGCCACGTGGCAAGCCCGGAGGCCACCACGTGGCACCTCCCAAAGGTCAAATGGCTAATGTGCATTTGATTAAAATTTTGTCAAGGCACTGGGGTTCAATGCCACAACCTCCCCTCCACTATTCACATTCCTTACCAACTCCGTTACATGTTAATACTTAACATATTATGGTTTGACATTGTAATTAAAGTATTAAAACCGTGGAGTTGGGGAGTTAATGTTAACCTTAGCTCTCCACATGTGACCACCACTACCTAACCGCTAGCATTAAACCTTAACCATGGAGGATTAGTGCTAATTAAGCCATGATTAGCCCTTAATTAAGTAGTTTTTAGTTGGCGGAGATTTTGGTGGATTTTTCCAAATCTGGAACTGTAACCAAATTTAGTGGGATTAACTGAAGTTTTCCAGATTTGGAGGAGATTCCTAGGGAAAAATTAAAAAGACCATAACTTGATGGGATTTAGACCAATTTTTAAAACTGAATAGTCAATTTTGGATTATTTCGACCGTCTAAAGACAATGGAATAGGTTTTAGAGGAAATAAAAGAATTCTACAGGTGATTTTTCCACAGGGAAGCCTAGGGCCACAAGGGAAGGAGGTCATGTCCATATAAGCCAGAGTCAGTTTTAAAAGATCTAATAGTTATTTTTGGGGTTTTTGGGTCCTTTGAACTTAATGGTATAGTGTCCAAAGCAATTGGAGTTGATAAGAAGCTTGTAATCAGACATTTGACCAAATAATTCCAAGAGGGCCTAACCACTGAAGGAGGTCCTAAGAGATGTAGCCCAGTATTGGAGGGTGAACTCCTTGATCAGTTTTGTGTTGTGATTTTTTTGTGTATTATGTCTACAATTTTACTTGCCTTTTAGGTCATTTAATCAACTAATTAACTCATAATTTTATCACACATGACACATAAAATACATATAACTTGACACATAAACCTCTTGCATAACTGGGTAAATGAGACGATCCTAAACATAATTTTAACTGATGAGGGAGCTTGCATAGCAGTAACAAGTTTTCCCAAGATTTCAGATCAGGTTGGTATCAGAGCACTTGTTAGCTCATTTGGACCCCGAGATGGTTTGTCAAGGTTAGCTAGAGAATTAGCTATTGGTTTTGAAATTGTGAAAGGATCATTTAATTGTGTGCAATTTTTTGTGTACAAGCTAAAGAAAGGAGAAGCTCAATATTGAGAGCTTGGTTCTAAAATCACAATAAAGAAGTTTGTGAATCTTTGTGGTGTGTTGTGAAGCTCTTTAATTCATTACACTTGTCATGGCAGCTTCAACAAGTGATGTTTCTAATTTCTCTTCCTTAGCAAGATTATTTGATGAAGAGATGTTGCAGGAGTTTTTGATCATGAGAGATATGGTGCAAGATATAATTGAAGATAGGAATGAGAACATTATACTTCAAGAGAATTTGATGGCCATGAAGGGGGAGAAGCAAGAGCTTCTTGAAAAGATCCATGAGATGGAGATTTTACTCTATGATGCCAAGGAAGCCCTAGCCAAGTATGTGCATGAACAAGAGGTATGAAAATCAAGTTTATCTTCAATTTCCTCTCAAAATGAATGTTTTGGTGCTTTTGAAAGACATCCTATAGGAATAAGGTCCAAATTATTAATGAATATGGGCTATGAAGGTAGAGGGTTAGGCAAACATGCACAAGGCATAGTTGAGCCAATTGTTGTCGAGGAAAGGTCTAAGTATTTGGGTCTTGGTTATGGACAACATGATGGAGAATGCTCAAAAGCCAAGGAGGCACATGAAGGTGTTCCCAGAAGGACTTTTGTTTTAAGTTCATCACCTCAATCTTGTAAAGTTTGTGTTCATGAGGAATGCAAATGTATTATACCCACTTTGCAAGAAAATTCTCATAAGCATGCAAACAATGGTTTCAATGAACAAGAGGATGTTGAAAGCTCTAAGGTTATTAACACCATTGTTGGTATTCCAAAGAGAAATACTACCTCTTAAAATTCACCTTCTTAAGAAGGCGACAAAGGTGAATGTTCAAGCTATAAATCCACCTTTAATCAAGCTTCTTTTGATTATGTTAAATATGGTAAATATTCATGTAAGAATTGGAGAAAAAGTTCATGTTCTTTTTGTTGTTTGGATAACCATAATGTTTCAAGATGTTGGAAGAAAATGGCCACATACATGAAAATTTCAAAGAAAAAGAGACAGAAAGCCAAAGCTCCATTGGATAATGGAAACCATGTTGCAAAGAAGATGCAATTGTTTTGCACTCATTGCCATAAGCAAGGTCATCTAGCAGACAAATTTTGGACTTTACATCCAACAACTCATGCATGACATTTGAAGAAGGTGGAGAGATACTTTGGCAAGAATGGAAAACAAGATTTCGTAATTTATGTGGGTCAAGATGATTCACAAGATGATGTGCAACTACAAGAATCGCCATTGAAATGGTTTGGTAAGAGGTGGTTTGATTTCTTATCCAAATAAGGCTTGCATTTATTTTGTTGATAGATGCAATTCTTTGCCTTAAAAATGTATTTCTTTGCCTTATGAATGCATTACTTTTCTATTGAAAGTAAGCTATAACTTTTATGATGCAAGATGTTGAAAGTGGACTTATGTTTTACTCAATTTAATGCAGCAAAGAAGGCAATTCGTCGTTACAAGTTTGTATGTGAATGCATTTCTTTCGAAAGCATTCTTGATGTTACATATTTTCACCATGAAGATGTGTGAAAATTGAGTATGTTACTCACTTCATTTGCAGAAAATTTGTCAATTCTTGACATTGCATAATTTTGCCAAGAAGCTGTGTGAAAGTTGGGTATGTTACTCACTTCATTTACAACAAATTTGTCAATTCAACTGTTATGTACCCCTACATGTTTTTGGGCTTATTGTACTTTTGTTTGTACTTGTGAGAGAGTTGAAGAATTGTACACATACATGAGAGTTTGTGCATGTGTGAACAATGAAACTAGCAACATGCATGAGTGATTGACTTGTATTGGTCGATTGCTTTGTTAAGATGTATGATTGACAATTTGAGAATTTTCATTATGTTTGGATACATGCATGAGTGTCGAATGTTGTCACATGTATGTCATATCAACTTGGAAGAGTTGATTTTGTCTCCAAAGATGAAATGGAGATGTTAATGGATTATTGCATGAGAATGTGGAATTCTTGTTGTTTATGCAAAGAATCGTGAAGTTGTTGTACATGCATTTGCTTGACTTGAAAGTCAGTTGTTTGAAAAAGCATGTTTTGTCCACTTTTGTTTAGTCGATGGATTTTTGTCAATTGTGTGAGTCAATATTTTGTACACCAATATACAAAAGTACATGGCAATGTTACATGTTGTGACAATTGTTGCTTTGAAGGAGCAAAAGAAGAGGTCGTCGATTTGCATTTCTTGCATAATGTGTTTTTCCATTTAATAGTGTTTCTTGTGACAAGTTGTTGTAGGATTTTGGAAGGTCCATTCTTGAGCAAGATACTCATGCTTAGCCTTCATTCTCAAATCAAAACATGAGTGCCATGTTTAACTGGAGGTTGATAGAGGCAAGAAGCAACAATGGACAAGATGCCAAAAAGTTTGTAGCCATGGAAGGCTGTTGTTTTGTGTTGACACCAAGAAGCAAAAGAGATTGTGAATGCATTCTTCCAGATGTGGAATTTAGAACCATAGAGGTAAAAGAATGGCCATTTATTTTCTTATTGTTACTGATATTGGAACTCATTGTTGTAGTTCACTCAGATGGGCTTAACTTGGGAAAGTGGTTTCCAAGAAGAATCTTGCATCGAATGCATGTGTTGCAAAGGAGGAACATGATTCTCTTTGGGAAGGCTATCAGTCAGTTTTCCAAGCACCAAAGGATCACTTTGGTATAGCAACATGTATAATCAATCAACAAGCAGGCAGTAAGTGTTGGATTGGGTCAGCAACAAAAGAAGAACAATGGTTGAGGTACATAACCATTTGTAATGCAAGGCATGTCAATGTACCTAAGTGGTTGTCATGAAGATTTATTCAAGTAGAATCAGTTGATAGAACTTGGGAAAGAGAAGAGTATTCATCTCTCATTAGATAACCAGCTTTTGTAGGTCCAAAAGCCCGTCAATGGGAAGGAGTGATCAGAATAAGGATTAGGGGCAAAAATTAGCTCAAAAATAAAAATGTTTGGAATCATTCAAAACCTAAACGATTGCATCCATCTCGGCTCTACGATCTCAATGAAACTTGTTTCACTCAAAGTGGGGTTCATATGAGGAAGTTAGAGCCTATTGACTATTTCACCAAACAACAATTGTTTTTTTGCAGGTACTACCCAGTCAGCAGTTTGTATCGCTAATGTGGCAGGTGAATGGGTAGGTGGCTGTGTAGTTCAAAGGTAGTCAACACCCAATGAGGGCTCGCCAAGTGTCAATCGGTGATTGGTCTTCAGCTGGGTGATGTGGCACAACATGACTGGGTTTTGGATGGACCAATGAGAAAATGCCACATGGAAAGCCCGAAGGCTGCCACATGGCACCTCCCAAAGGTCAAATGACTAATGTGCGTTTGATTAAAATTTTATGGAAGCACTAGGGTTTGACCCCACGACCTCCACTCCACTAATTGCATGCCTTACCAACTCCATTACACATTAATACTAAACATATTATGGTTTGACATTGTAATTAAAGTATTAAAACTGTGGAGTTGTGGGGGGGGGTTAACGCTAACCTTAACTCTCCACATGTGACCATCTCTACCTAATCGCTAGCATTAAACCTTAACTATAGAGGATTAGAGCTGATTAAGCCATGATTAACCCTTAGTTAAGAAGTTTTTAGTTGGAGAAGATTTTGGCGGATTCCGCCAAATCCAGAACCACCCCCAAATTTAGCGGGATTAACTGAAGTTTTCTAGAGTTGGAGGAGATTCCTAGGGAAAAATTAAAAAGAACATAACTTGATGGGATTTCGACCAATTTTTTGAAAATGAATAGTTAATTTTAGATTATTTCGACCTTATGAAGATAATGGAATAGGTTTCAAAGACAATAGAAGACTTCTATAAGTGATTTTTCCACAGGGAAGTTCAAGGAAGTCTAGGGCCACCAAGAAAGGAGGTCATGTCAAGATCAACTAGAGTCAGTTTTCAGAGATCTAATAGTAATTTTTGGGTTTTTGGGTTCTCTAAACCTACTGGTATAGTTTGAAAATCCATTGGATTTTAGAAGAATCTTGTAATCAGACATTTGACCAAATAATTCCAAGAAGACCTAACCATTGAAGGAGGTCCTAGGAGATGCAACCCAATACTAGAGGGTGAACTCCTTGATTAGTTTTACATTGTGAGTTTGTCGTGTATTATGTCTGCAATTTTACTTGTTGTTCATGTCATTTAATCAGCTAATTAACTCATAATTTTCTCACACATGACACATAAAGACATATAACTTGACACATAAACCTCTTGCATAGTTGGGTAAATGAGACGATCCTAAACATAATTTTAACAGATAAGAGAGCTTGCATAGCATTAACAAGGTTTCCTAAGATTTCATATTAGTTTCAATTATAGTTGTGTTAGCATTAGTTGCATTACATGATCTAGAATTAGAGCAACTAGCTGTTAAAACAACATTCTTACATGGAGATTGGGTGAGGATATATATATGGAACAACCAGAAGGGTTTATTCAAAACCGCAACAAGAGATTTGTTTGCAAAATAAAGAAGTCATTGTATGGGCTGAAGCACTATCCCAGGCAATGGTACAAGAAGTTTGATTCCTTCATGATGAGCTACAATTGTACCAAAAGTGAGTATGGTCATTGTGTTTACTTTCAAAAGCTGGAAATGACGTATTCATTATTTTGGTGTTATATGTTGTTGATATGCTTGTAGCAAGAAAAAACATAGTTGAGATCAATAGGTTAAAGGCTCGGTTGGCTAGGAATTTTGAAATGAAGGATATTAGAGTAGCAAAACAAATCTTGGGTATGGAGATACACAGAGACATGAAAAGTGGTAAGTTGTGGTTATCACAACAGAAGTATGCAGAGAAAATACTTCTGAGATTTGGTATGAATTGTGTGAAACCTTTTCAAATTCCTTTAGCTTCCCATTTCAATCTTTCTTCAAGGTTGTGTCCTATTAATGAGGAAGAAAAGGAGCATATGTCTTGTGTACCATATGTTAATGCGCTAGGATGCTTAAAGTATGTGATGGTTAGTACAAGGCTAGATATTTCACATGCATTTGGTGTTGTTAGTAGATACATGAAAAATACAGGTAAAAAGCATTGGGCAACAATGAAATGAGTGCTTTAGTATCTTAAAGATACAAATAATTATTGTATCACCCGAAGTAGTGGTTCAGTCCATGGTTATATTGATGCGGATTTTACAGGTGATTTGGACAAAAGGAGACCCACTCCTCAACATGATTTTAATCTTGCAGGTGGAGTTGTTAGTTGGATATCAAAGCTTCAGAACATAGTTTCTTTATCCACTATTGAGGCATAATCCATAGTTGTCTTGCATGCTTGCAAAGAGGCAATTTGGTTAAAAGGTTTTCTAGGTGAGTTTGGAAGGGTCCAGGACAAGGTGAAAGTATTTTGTGATAGTTAAAGTGCTATTCATTTGGCGAGGAATCCAACTTATCATAGTAAGACAAGAAATATACCTATTAAATATGATTTTGTAAGACAAGTTATTAATGAAAGTGGAGTGGTGGCTCTGGAAAAAGTCCATACAAAGTAAAATTGTGTAGACATGCTCACAAAACCAATTTTGTGAGAGAAGCTAAAATGGTGCTTAGCTTCTCTTGGCTTGGAAGGAAGATGACGAATATTTTGGGCATGATATATCAGGTAAATTGTTGTCAAGGTGGAGATTTTTAGAAGTTGCCAACTATTTCCCTATATTTATGGGATAAAAGTTAAGATTGGTTCCTTTGGCTTAGTTTGTTCTTCCTAATCTAAGTTTTTAGAAAAAACCTATAAAAGAAACTTTTTTGTTTTATGTAAAAAAATTCTTATGTAACTTTTTTAAAAGTTGTGGGTGGGTTTGGAAAAAATCTCACAGGTTTCTATTTATCCATGTAAGGCTATATAAGCAATATTAAAAACATAAAACAAATGGAAAGTGGGTTGAATGGTGGGATAACGTATTTGGCTATTATAAATATCCCTTGAATAATAAGAAAACCAATTATCATTGCCTTGTGGATGTTTCCTTCACAAGGAGGGTTTTACCACATACCAATTATCCGTGGATGTTTCCCTCACAAGGAGTGGATATTTCCTGAGTTTTACCACATAAAACACAGTGTCAATGTTTGTGCTTGATTATTATGTTATCTTGTTTATTTAGCATTATTTTATGCAATTTCAATTTTTTTTTTTTATTTATGTGGCGCTCCATTACCAACCATTGATGTGCATGAACTATTGATCATGTAAAAATCATGATCATTTTTAGTGACTGCAGGCTAAAAATCATGATCATTTTCAATGATTCCATAGCCAGGATTAGTTCTAGTCAAATAATTAAACAATTAAAAAATTTAGTGCATTTATGTAATGAGAGGGAAATAATATAACATAATTACCAGATAATATCAAAAAAAGGTGGGCATGTATCATGAGCTTTTTGGATAACTATGT
>APFE030059307.1:113501-124749 GCA_000404065.3 Pinus taeda
AGATGCTTGACATCTTCTATTTCTGACCAATGTAAGTTTATGACATATTATATGAAAGTTGTGACTGATACCTCTCACATTATGAGCCATTTATGATGGGAGATTCACATGCTAAGTAGGGAACATCTCTTGAGGAATGATTATTTGTTATATTGGGTAATGATTCCTTTGATAGAGATATTTTTGTAATTTCTGTTTCCTTTCTTGTCAAGTCAAGTTGGGAGAGCATTGTAGTTAGGCTTATATATAGCTACAATGAGTAGAGTGAATCTACCTGGTAACAACCTTGGGCCATTTCTGTGTCTCTAGCTTCGTCCATGGATCGCTGGTTCAGGTTGGCTAATCTTATGATAGCATAATAGAAAACAACATTTTTTCGGCATGTGTAAGAGAATGAAGCGAATTCAAAAATATTAAATGTAAATATAGCGGCTCTGTTAGGATAGTTCAAGTACATTTTCGAGATCATAAACTGACTTAAATATGACTTTTATATGCAGTGATACGGTTACAAGAGTCATACATACAATCTGACTAATAGACCAGATATTCATACAATCCCCACCAGTCATGGAGCGGCTTTCTAGCATGGTTGTTGCCATTAGTAAACGATATTGGAGTTCCCTCCAGCAATCTAAAAAATAAAAACTAAACATTTCATGCTGGTCAGCTTTACCGATATATTCATGACTGATCATCTCTGATGGGTGTGCCTTCTGCGGATAACCTGAGACTATCAAGCAATGCATTCCTTTCACTTAGAATAACATGAAAGAAGTCATTAACCTGTTTAGAGAGAGGATCTAACCCCTGGGCAAGAAATTGTGCACTTTGTTGTAATTCCTGTATAGCAATTCTGATATGTTCCACTTTCTCTGTTCCATCGACAATGTCAGCAGAAGATAATTTCTCAACTATAGGGTGAACATTTTCAATCGCTGCATCCAACAATTCTAGCTCATTCAAAACTCAATATCAGCCGTTGGCAAAACATCTCTTGATTTCTTCATTAATCCCTCGCTGCAAACTCATGAATGTTGTGGACCACAAAAACTGATCAGGAATATGCAATTCAATCAATGGGCTAGAGTGCTTAGCGAGAGCAGAAGCCACCACACTACAGAGAAATATGGTTGTTACCTTCACTCCATACATCGCTCTCAAGAAAACACTACCCTTTGACGATGACTTTACCTTCCCAAACTGAAGGCTTTTGCTCATATGTTGTAATATCACAATGCAATTTTCAATCCTACTATTCCTTTGGGTGTTTGCACCATTTTTCCCCTTCGAATCCATTTTTTCCTTCAACTCTTGGAGAGAACCTTTAACATGGAAGACCTTGTCGTTAGACCAAACGCCATCTAAAAAGTCCAACAAATGCACAACATAATGACCAAGAAGCTAGAAATATTCAAGCTTTGAAATTTCGACATTTAATGCAAGGCAAATTTCTGAAAGCTTTACAGTGTCATCCAGGTATTCGTCCATCCATTTCTCATCTCATTCTGCTGTAGGAAATTGGAGATCTGTAATAAGGGACTTGAGGTCCGCGTGTGTAGCGGATAAAACCGCCATGGCTTGCTGCATCCACAATCATAAGAATATACTACAACCTAAAATTACACTTAAAATGGAACATCCAGAAGCTCTGAACAACTTACCTGCCTATTACTTAGTATGTTGTACAGGCTTGGAACTTATATTTGTGTCAACAAATGTATTTTCCATATTTAGTCTAAAATTTGTATCCCTGCCATTTGATTACAAACACGATTGAATCACATAGCAAACCATTCAAAATTCATGTTCTAGATGTTTCTGTTGGACTTAAAATAGCAACAAAGGCTACAACAGCACATCAGAACTTTTTTCATGCTATGGTAGACATTGAAATAAGGAAAAACAATGAAAACAAAAATAATATGACCATCATTATTCTCAAAAGGAACGGGCTCTGTTGAACATTCTATTCTTAGCAAATTTCTAGTCAAATATTTTGTTAAATGTATAAAAGAAAATCTGTCAAATATACTCTATATGTTAAAAAGGAGACAAAATGCCATAAAGTCCATTTTTCTGGAATGAGAGCTTGAACCATGGCATGCAGAAATAGGGTTAACTTGGAGAAGAAGGTGGAACGTTGCAAATTTGACGTCCTGAGTTTGAATATCAAAACAAATTCTCATCCTAAAATCTCATGATCATAAGAAAATCCTACAACCTAAAATTACACTTAAAATGGAACATCTAAAAGCTCTGAATAACTTACCTGCCTGGTACATAGTATGTTGTATAGGCTTGGAACTTATACTTGTGTCAACAAATGTGTTTTCCACATTTACCATTGTGCATTTCGTGATACTTTGAGGGTGAATGGAAATTACAATTTCAACTACATATAATAATTTTTTTTGGTTCATTTCTAACAGGCAGGTGCTAAAAAAGTTGTTATCTAAGCTCCAAGCAAGGATGCTCCTATGTTTGTTGTTGGAGTTAATGAGCACCAATACAAATCTGATTTGAACATTGTTTCAAATGCAAGCTGTACTACTAACTGCTTGGCTCCCTTGGCTAAGGTTTGCAATGATATTTTTACTGAATCTACATCGCTCTCAAGAAAACACTACCCTTTGACGATGACTTTACCTTCCCAAACTGAAGGCTTTTGCTCATATGTTGTAATATCACAATGCAATTTTCAATCCTACTATTCCTTTGGGTGTTTGCACCATTTTTCCCCTTCGAATCCATTTTTTCCTTCAACTCTTGGAGAGAACCTTTGACATGGAAGAGCTTGTCGTTAGACCAACGCCATCTGAAAAGTCCAGCAAATGCACAGCATAATGAACAAGAAGCTGGAAATATTCAAGCTTTGAAATTTCGACATTTAATGCAAGGCAAATGTCTGAAAACTTTACAGTGTCATCCAGGTATTCGTCCATCCATTTCTCATCTCATTCTGCTATAGGAAATTGGAGATCTGTAATAAGGGACTTGAGGTCCGCGTGTGTAGTGGATAAAACCGCCATGGCTTGCTGCATCCACAATCATAAGAATATACTACAACCTTAAATTACACTTAAAATGGAACATCTAGAAGCTCTGAACAACTTACCTGCCTGGTGCTTAGTATGTTGTACAGGCTTGGAACTTATATTTGTGTCAACAAATGTATTTTCCATATTTAGTCTAGAATTTGTATCCCTGCCATTTGATTACAAACACAATTGAATCACACAACAAACCATTCAAAATTCATGTTCTAGATGTTTCTGTTGGACTTAAAATAGCAACAAAGGCTACAACAGCACATCAGAACTTTTTTCATGCTATGGTAGACATTGAAATAAGGAAAAACAATGAAAACAAAAATAATATGACCATCATTATTCTCAAAAGAAACGGGCTCTGTTGAACATTCTACTCTTAGCAAATTTCTAGTCAAATATTTTGTTAAATGTATAAAAGAAAATCTGTCAAATATACTCTATATGTTAAAAAGGAGACAAAATGCCATAAAGTCCATTTTTCTGGAATGAGAGCTTGAACCATGGCATGCAGAAATAGGGTTAACTTGGAGAAGAAGGTGGAACGCTGCAAATTTGACGTCCTGAGTTTGAATATCAAAACAAATTCTCATCCTAAAATCTCATGATCATAAGAAAATCCTACAACCTAAAATTACACTTAAAATGGAACATCTAAAAGCTCTGAATAACTTACCTGCCTGGTACATAGTATGTTGTATAGGCTTGGAACTTATATTTGTGTCAACAAATGTGTTTTCCACATTTACCGTTGTGCATTTCGTGATACTTCGAGGGTGAATCGAAATTACAATTTCAACTACATATAATAAATTTTTTTGGTTCATTTCTAACAGGCAGGTGCTAAAAAAGTTGTTATCTGAGCTCCAAGCAAGGATGCTCCTATGTTTGTTGTTAGGGTTAATGAGCACCAATACAAATCTGATTTGAACATTGTTTCAAATGCAAGTTGTACTACTAACTGCTTGGCTCCCTTGGCTAAGATTTGCAATGATATTTTTACTGAATTTACATCGCTCTCAAGAAAACACTACCCTTTGACGATGACTTTACCTTCCCAAACTGAAGGCTTTTGCTCATATGCTGTAATATCACAATGGAATTTTCAATCCTACGATTCCTTTGGGTGTTTGCACCATTTTTCCCCTTTGAATCCATTTTTTCCTTCAACTCTTGGAGAGAACCTTTGACACGGAAGAGCTTGTCGTTAGACCAAACGCCATCTGAAAAGTCCAGCAAATGCACAGCATAATGAACAAGAAGCTGGAAATATTCAAGGTTTGAAATTTCGACATTTAATGCAAGGCAAATGTCCGAAAGCTTTACAGTTTCATCCAGGTATTCGTCCATCCATTTCTCATCTCATTCTGCTGTAGGAAATTGGAGATCTGTAATAAGGGACTTGAGGTCCGCGTGTGTAGCGGATAAAACTGCCATGGCTTGCTGCATCCACAATCATAAGAATATACTACAACCTAAAATTACACTTAAAATGGAACATCTAGAAGCTTTGAACAACTTACCTGCCTGGTACTTAGTATGTTGTACAGGCTTGGAACTTATATTTGTGTCAACAAATGTATTTTCCATATTTAGTCTAGAATTTGTATCCCTGCCATTTGATTGCAAACACAATTGACTCACACAGCAAACCATTCAAAATTCATGTTCTAGATGTTTCTGTTGGACTTAAAATAGCAACAAAGGCTACAACAGCACATCAGAACTTTTTCATGCTATGGTAGACATTGAAAAAAGGAAAAACAATGAAAACAAAAATAATATGACCATCATTATTCTCAAAAGAAATAGGCTCTGTTGAACATTCTATTCTTAGGAATTTTCTAGTCAAATATTTTGTTAAATGTATAAAAGAAAATCTGTCAAATATACTCTATATGTTAAAAAGGAGACAAAATGCCATAAAGTCCATTTTTCTGGAATGAGGGCTTGAACCATGGCATGCAGAAATAGGGCTAACTTGGAGAATAAGGTGGAAAGCTGCAAATTTGACGTCCTGAGTTTGAATATCAAAACAAATTCTCATCCTAAAATCTCATTTTAATGAAAAATAATCTATGTGAATTTTCTCTCCCTATCAAATCTTTTGTCTGCAATTTTTGGTGTGGATGTATATAAATATTTGTTATTTATCGAACTTGTACTGGAGATACTCTGCTCTTGCCCTGTGTTTTAGAATTGCGGTAGCAAAGCATTAAGTACAACATTTGATTTATGGAGGAAAAGTTGTAAGATTTGTTTCATTTCCCTAAAGAATTGCAGTAAACACTTTGTTGGAGCACTTGGAGCGTTGTTCTTTGTGCAGATTTCACCTCTACAAAACTCGGTCCATATATATTCAGAGAAGAAAAGTATTTTTTGAAATACAATTTCAGATCATTTACGAAATAGAAATGAGTTTTTGACCGAGAATGTAACCATCTAGATAATATCAATCCAAGATTTTACCTTCATTTTTCAGAATCAAAGAAACTGTTAGTGTAAAATCCTTAACAGATCTTTCTACTCCAAAGAAAGCTATAAAGATTGGGCAGAGTTTATAGAGTTTCCTAAATTTCCAATGACTTCAGATGTAGAAAAGAAAGTAGCAGTTCTTAAAAGCAGAGAAATTTTGCAGCGCAAAAATTTAATCGAATATTTACTTTGAAATCTTTAAACATTCCTCGAGAAGTTTGGGAAAAGAAGGCATATGAATTTTTTAAAGAAAAATAACCAAAATGGCACAAGTTATATCCTATAATTCTCTCTTGAATTCATCATAATTACAATCTCTTTCAGATTCATTTGGAAATTATATGCACCAAGCAGAATTTAAAACAACGATACTTGCCAGCACTGCAAGCTTCCTACTCAAGCTGTTTGCGGACCTTATCGTGCTCGCCAGCCGAAAACATTATGGTGCTTGTGGAGTCCGAAATCTGTCCACAGTTTCAGAGAACATCCAGCTAAACCAAGTAAAAGCCCCAAATTACTTTCTTGCAGATGAAAGGAGGAAAAGTTGTAAGATCTGTTTCATTTCCTTAAAGAATCTGCAGTAAACACTTCCTTGGAGTACTTGGAGTGTTGTTCTTTGCACAGATTTCACCTCTGCAAAACTCGGTCCATATATATTCAAAGATAAAAAGTAATTTTTGAAATACAATTTCAGATCATTTACGAAATATAAATGAGCTTTTGACCGAGAATGTAACCATATAGATAAATATTTAGTCATAAAACCCGCACTCAACTAAATTTGACATTATTTTGAAAATTCTTTCAGCGTCGCTCAGGATGTCTTCCCTTCTTTAATTACTGTATATTGTATTGGATCTCGATCCTTTTATGCCTGGTGTGATTTAGGGTTTCATTCAACGGCATAAATCCTCTGTATATTTTCTTTAAAAAGGGATTTTGGCCCTTTTTGCTTTAGTCCTCTAACTCAAAAATCAAGGACTAGAAGCTGACCTGCTTAGTCCCAAATTCAATTGTCGTGTGGTATATTCTGCATCAAATCTTCCTGCACAACTGAATTGAAAGTGGCTGCAACAGTAATGAAGAGGTGCCTTCGTTGATCTCTTTGCAGCCAACTCTGCGTAGAACAATTTTCACTAAAAGGATTTACGCCTGTTTGTACCAGGGTTTTATGCTTTTAGTGTAATCGAGATGGTCATGACCGATTTTCTGAGGAACCCTGGCTTTCAGAATGGTTCAATCCAAGTCTAGTGTTACTTCCAAAGTTTCTCCTTTAATAATGGAAGCCAGATTTACTGTAAAATCGAATGAAGATATTCCATCAAAAAGGCAGTGATTGAGTCCTGCCCCAACTGTAAAACCCCCACATTTGAAATGAGTGACCTGACAATATCAAAGCTGTGAGTAAATTCTGGTTTATCATCGGCTGGCGGTGTGTTTGTCCGGCTTCTTCATCAGCTACTAAACGAATGGTTCGGTGGCGGTGTGTTTGTCCGGCTTCTTCATCAGCTGCGAAACGAATGGTTTGCTGGCCGTGTGTTTGTTCAGCTTCTTCATTAACTTTACGAATGGTTCGCTGGCCGTGTGTTTGTTCGGCTTCTTCATTAACCTTTCAGTTTCAGTTTTGGATCAGTGTTGGATCAACGATCACAATTCATTCAATCGTCTAACACCACAAATCTACGGTCAACAATAAGACATAGCAGCGGCTGGGACGATTCATTTCAAATGGAAATGCCTTACGACGTAAATATGGAAATTATACCTCTGTATGGCAAGTTTATTAGTTCGCCATTTGATTATAAATTAATTTATGTTCTAAGGTTAATTTTATAAAATGAAAATAGTTTATTTTTTTATTATTTTAATTTTATTTTTTTGAATTTTTATTGGTTCGTTTGAGTTAGGTTTTATATTGTAATTATAGTTGTCATACAGTTGTCGAATGCTATCAATCATCTACTATGGATTTGGGTGGATTGGACTTTTTTTACTAATCGCCTAGATCCCCTCGTGTAGTGTTCATTCAATGTTGTTGTATGCCTTTCCTTGAACATATATAATGACCTACAATCTCATTTGCACCATCCATACCAACCCTGCTTAGGGAAATTCGTATATGGATGGTCCATATAGGAAAACATATATGATACCCATGTTTCCTCAAAGAAAAGGAGTTGATAAACAATCAAGTATTTTTATTTCTATTGAATTATGATCAAAAGTTTGGGACATTACATTAAATTACACAAGTACTATTTGAGTAACCATATTTATTATATTTTATATTAATTTTATTATATATATATATATATATATATTTATATATATATATATTAATTATATATATTTATATATAATAAATTACGCATTTTTTTTATGGGGGTGTTGATGCAAGTTTTCAGGTGGCAAGGCACTAAATCACATTGACACTAGAAATAACTCAACAAGACATGGTCAATTGCCCAACTATGATAATTAATCTACTTCAACTTGTGTTAGCATTAATCTGAATAAATAAAGATGATGGTTTTTGGTTCTATGATGCTCCTTGTCATTTGATCTCCTCAGTGACCTTTTCCCTTAGTAATGAAGTTTCTACATGACACTCCTTTCTTAATGACCCTCCCCTTTAGCTCTTTCCTCTCAAGCTCTTTGGAGTTCATTGCATGGGGTCTAAGCTGTTTGTTTGATGTTTCAAAGTTGTTAACCTACTCAAGTGGTCTAAGAGTTTTCTCTTTGCTACATTCTCTTTATCCTTTGGATCTCTGGTCCTTTAACCCTGCATGTTGCTTCCTTTATTTGTTTCCATGACTCATCAAGGAGTTAGATGTCAACAAGGAGGGGAACATGATTTTTTGAGGGGTTCTCACATTCATTTCAATGAAGAGTTGTGCACTCGACTCTACCTCATCCAATCCCCTTTAAAGGTGAAGAGTGAGCTCAACGTTGTGGAGTAGGTTGTTAGATAGGAATGAGAGAACTTCACAGACATGAAACTAATTTAAGAACTCATAGCTTGGATATATGATACTGTATATACACAAGGAATGAAAAACCAGTGCCTCTACACAACAGTCCTGTACTAGCATTTAAAGGCACTCCTTAGCAAGGTTTTGTTGGATCACCAAACTACACGAGATCAAATCCAGATAAATGATGGACATCAAAGGTCGTTTAAAAGATGTGTGTGAAAACTCATTAGTCAGTAAGCACTCAACTAAAAAATTCCTAAGTAAAAAACAAGAAGTAGAATATTCTTCCAAATTTAAATGTAGAGTAGTTAGGAGTCGAAACTAAATCAATGAAAAACACATTAGAAATCCTTCTAGAAGCTAGCTTGGGATGATTAAGGCCATGTCCAACTAACTCTTGGGTGACAATCACCTAAGGTGCAAGTACCCTCATAAAGATAGGAACCCTCCAAGGGAGCTGAAATAGATTTAATGTGTTTATTTTAGTATTGTAAACACTTTCCAATTATAGTGACATAGGAAAAAACCCCAAAGAAAGACTACTAAGATTATCACTTTTGAAATGGTGATTGAGAAAAATAGTCATGGGTCAAGTTTTAACATATGGGTAAATAACATAGGACTAAGTCTTAAACCTAAGTTTTAACATATGGGTAGATAACATAGGACTAAGTCTTAGACCTAAGTTTTAACATATGGGTAGATAACATATGACTAAGTCTTAGACCTAAGACTTTAGAGAAATAACGCCACCCAGAGGACTCACCACTTCTAATAAACCTCCAGTATACACACATAACCCTCCAAATTCTCATCGTTGACCTCTTGTTTAATGCATGTGCTAAGTGCAGGCTTTCCTCACAAACATCTTCTCCTACTAATGGATTTTTACTCCCTAGTAGTTTTAGTTTCATTTTGTACTTTTTGGAGAATTTACTCTCTAGCTTACACTAAGACTATAGGAGTTTTGTATAAATAAAATTTCTAGTTACCTATAAATATCAATCCTTTGAAGTATGTTATTTACTAAGGAAGTAGAAAGGTGAAACTTGTGATGTTTAGAGGACCCAAAAAAATGATGAAAATAATAATATATTAAAACAATACATATTTATATTAATCCTTCTCTAGGCTAAGCATTTTTTTCATTAACTTCGAAAAGTTAGCAACTTTAAAGATCTTATCTAATAAATCCAATCATTTTTTCCTTTTTCTTGGATATGTAGACTCTTTGCAATTCAAGAAACCAAAAAAAAATTAAGAAATGTGTCACTCCATTGTATAAATAAAATACAAAGAAAATTTTGTTTTCTTATTAAAAAAAATATAAATGCTAATAACAAGCATTAAAAAAAATTTAAGAAATGTGTCACTCCATTGTATAAATAAAATACAAGGAAATTTTGTTTTCTTATAAAAAAATATAAATGCTAATGACAAGCATTAAAATAAGATTAATTTGTTTCTCATTGTAGATCAAAGATATCTAAGCCTACAAATAAATAACAAAAAAAAACTGAAATCCAAACAACAACAAAAAATAATAGAATTCCTTTTACAAGATGTATACGCATTTTCATTTAAAGAAAATTTTACACGTACACATTTTTACACATGGAAAAAATCATGTATATATGCTTTTATCCTTAAAATAAAAGGAGAAAGAGTACATAAAAGGCTTTTAAAATTCTTAAATTTTGGTTTTTATAGTGAATAAAGAATGATTAAAACATAACTAGCAAATCGAGATCAATTTTAACTTCAGAATAATTAAAACATAAAACATAATTAGCAAACCCACATCAATTTTAACTTTAGAAAAGAGTTCTCCTTAGTGGAGGCTCTAGCTTTATGACAAGAATAGCTAGTTTTATGATACATAATTCCCCGAGGCTCCGGATTTATAATAAGAATAGCTAGTTTTACGATACATATTTCCCCACTAACTAGGATCACAATAATGGCAAAGCAAATAGAAGATAAACTACTCAACTTTCTAATGCAAAGCTTATATCAAAAATACAAGAAAAAGAAAAGGAAGAACACTCGTGGGTAATTAGGTAACTCATTTATTTATATTCTATGATTAGTTTTTAAATAGTTTTAAATGTTTTGATTTTCTTGAACTTTTCCAAATCCTCGTAAGTTCTATAGTAAAATAATTCACAACTCTCCTAAAACCATCTAAACATAAAGATAAAGGTCAAACTTGGAGGATCAGCTTGAGGATGAAACAAAATAAATTTAAGTAATAAAAAGTTTATTTATCTAAATTTTAAAATTTCAAATTACAAATGAATTAAATTTATTTGTCAATTACTTTTTTTACATGATAATATTGAATATATTTTTTTAAACATTTATATATTTTATGTATATTATGTCTTTCTTGTTTGAAACTTATATCACACATATTATTCTTTAATTAGATAGACATTGAAGTGATTTAAATGGAAAATATGGTATGTGTGTTTCAATTTCTGTTAAGTTAAGTTTAATTGTCTAATTTATTTGCCTACATTCACTATTCTAATGTGAAAGCAATTATTAATATGATTTACAGAAATTAAAAAAAAAATAAAAAACTTGTAAAAATAAATATTTAAAGTTGTTAGGCCCCTATACTACTAGTGTAACCCCTTATTGTTATTAGTACAACCCACTTATTATATTGATGTACCCATGCAGTGCCCATATTGTTACTATTGTGCCCCATAGAAGCCCACTATTGTTATTAGTGTGCCCTTA
>APFE030059307.1:126028-141236 GCA_000404065.3 Pinus taeda
GAAAAAGGTTCAAGCAGTGAAAGATCACATCGAGCATCAACAAAAAGTTCTCCAACTTTTAAAGGATAACGCCACTTCAGTGAAAAATCAAACGAAACAACAGGTAGATCAACATCATAGTGAAAAATGTTTTGATGTAGGTGATTGGGTATTTTTACTACTACATCTCAAGCAAGCTATTTATGAGAAGGAAATGTTGGCAATACTACATGCACTTAAAAAATGGCGACCCTACCAAATGGGAAGACTCTTCAAGGATGAGGATGTGGAAGCAATGTTTTGTGCTATTGCTATTATCCAACCATATTGGATAAACTAAGAAAGGGATGAATGGAAGAAGGACAAAGAAGTCTGGCCAGTTATTCAAAAGTTACAAAAGCTCCCAATTCAAACAATATTGCCAGAAATTGAAGAGGAAGGAAAAATCATATTGGAACCTGGAGCAGTCACAGAAACAAGAACCCGACAGCTATGAAATTGAACAATTTCAGAGTATCTCATCAGGTGGAAGTACTTACCAGCTGAAGATTCCACATGGGACGATAAGAATTTTATACAGAAGCATCAATAACTACTCAAGCGTTGAGGACAACTCTTTTTGAAGGAAAGGGGCATGTTAGGCCCCTATACTACTAGTGTAACCCCTTATTGTTATTAGTACAACCCACTTATTGTATTGATGTACCCATGCAGTGCCCATATTGTTACTATTGTGTAAAAACTTTCCCTTGATTGGACGACTTTCAAAAGCAATGGGTCTTTCATCTTGCATTAAAACAACACCAATTCCATTTCCTGAAGCATCACATACCACAATAAAGGTTTTTGTGAAGTTCGGTGTAGCTAAGACAGGTGCTTGGCACATTGCCTCTTTAAGATGTTCGAAGGCCTCTGTTGCTTCTGGAGTCCATGAAAATGCATCTTTCTTCAATAGTGTTGTTAAAGGTGCTGCTATTCTCCCATAATTCTTAACAAACTTGCGATAATACCCTGTCAACCCTAGAAATCTTTGCAGATGCTTTATGAAGAGCACTTTTGTTGACTCTGTTGATCTATTGTAAATTGAATTTGCATAGAACAATTGTAACTTGTAAGTTTAATTTGCAAAAATTGTTTTGAAAGGGTAGTTGTCATGCATGGGTAAATTACATCCAATGCCCTTCAGGATTAGTGGGAGCCTTGTTTTTTGAGTTATTGGTTATAATATTACACAAAATAAGTGACCTGAGATGTGGCCTGTTTAGTTCTATAAAAGATCCAGGTTGTTGGGTTCTCTGTATATGTAAAGTAAAGTTTAAAGGGATCATATATATTTTTAATTATTAATAAGAAGCTTGGTTAGTAATACAAAGAATTGTTTTTTAAAAAACCAAATAGCTTAAGCAGCCACAAGGTTCTACTTGTCATGGGTGGCTTAAGCAGCCAACAAACTGAGAAAAATGCCCTAGATCATACAAAAGGTGGCATGGTCAACAATATTTACACAAACACGGCTCGAAGAATCTAGGATAATCCAAAGACTATAATAAATACCCATTCACATAGGTTGTTTTTTAACAGAAACTTCAAAAAGAACTCAGAACATGGAGTGAGATGAAATCAATCATTTTAATATTACACAGAATAAACAACCCTACTTTTTAGCATACAAAAATTAATTACTATGACATCGCACTATATCCTTAGATTTAAACCATATCCTTAAATACATATGCCCAAATTCTTATAGCGGTGTTTGCATAACCTTTAATTTTAGCAAATCTAGAAGAATTCGAAAGAAAATTAAAGCTGGTTCAGATGCTTAACATAGACAGATTTTGGCAAAACCATTAATAGAAAGTAAAAAAAGTAAACTATGGTTTGACATCTGTATGAAAAGAACTAGGATAGAAAACATTTCCATGCCAATAAGAAAACATAATTTTAAAAATAACCACAACAACCACAAGGAGAATTTGAGGCATTCACATATTGGTTATAAGCGTAGGTTTGAATGGTAGACCAAACTTGAAATATTTTAACGTGTATGTACAAAAGAGACAATACAATTAGTTGGAAAGCTCAAACTGAAATAAAGGTATGCTAAATTGAAGAGGCTTGTTAATTATAGAAAACAAAAAATAGCCACCAAATTATCATTACATCCAAGATGCTAGTTTTCTTTACATAAACATATTTAAAGTCAAAAGATATTTACTTAAGTCAAATATATTGGTGTTGCATTATTTACTTGAGTCAAATATATAGCAGTGTTTGCAACATAATAATAAAAAGTACATTCCTATGGAATTGAAATAGAATTATATAATGAAATACAATGAATTAACTAATTTAAGAAAAATTGTTGCCAATCTCCAAGTTTGTCAACGTTAAAATGTGTTTTCCAAAAACAAAAGAAGAATTATATAGATATTACTAAAAATATGCTTTGACTTAAGGTGGCAAAGCTAAGAAAGTATATTAAAAAAAAGAATTTACAATATGGTTTGTAATCTAGAGATAAATTATATTTTGGAAAATATACACAAATTTAGAGTTTTTAAAGCAGATACTCCAATCTTGAGATAAATATATTTCCAAAAGAGCCTGATTAAATTATTGATAGTTTTCATTACCATTCTTAGATTGGGAAGAATAATTAAAGGTCTTTTGCCGGGGTATACACAAAGATCAGGCTAGAAACTCAACTTGGAATTTGAAAACTGATTTAACATAAATGTTGAACAAACACTTCTTTAAGAGAAGAGATAAGTTAAACTAGTCAGGATAAGGATAACATCCCACTCACCATTTTTTGGTAATAAGGTTAATGTTCAACTCATCGATCAAAGTATCCAAAATGTTTAAGCTGACAATGATTAAAGCTAAGTTTGGCTAAATGTTGGCATTTTTCAAGTGTTTTCATACTACCTTGGGGCATTGTCTATACAAAATTCAAAATATTTGACTTATTCTTCAATTTGTATTATATTACAGTGATGGTCAATATGACCCTAAAATTATTAGTAGGGGAGCGACAATATCACTTGCTAGACCGGTGTAACAATTAATATCTTTCCATTCTTAAGACTTGAATTGATCTTCCAAAATTAAAACCTTGACCTAAAAACACCCTTACATTTCTCAAACCCTTTAATCTTAGGTCAAAACACCCTTACATTTCTCAAACCCTTTGATCTTAGGTCAAAACATCCTTACATTTCTCAAACCCTTTGATCTTAGTAACACCCTTACATTTGTCAAACCCTTTGATATTCTTCTAGGAACATTGAGTAACATAAGTGTTGATCATAGTTACACTCCAAATTATCGTTTGATCTTCTTATAGGAAAACTGAGTAACACAAGTGTTCATCATAATTACACTCCAAACTAAGATAGTTATAAGCATATTACATAAAGACCTTTAAATTGCAAATCAAAAACTCTGGTCACAATGATTTTTTTTTTTAAATTGGAATTGGTAAGAGAATAAGAAAATAAATCCACGTTGATTAAAATAAACTAAATCTCTAATACAAAACTTTAAAGATCCTAAGATAGATTATTTTCAAGTCTCTATATACTCTCCCTTTTTACTTATTTATTTATATATAAACCAACCTAAACAGTTGTTGCTTCCTTTAAATTTCAAATCTTAACTTATGAATTAAGCCTAAATTTAAAAGAATTTAATTTTCTATGTGAACTGTCACAATTGATTGCAAAAAGTCTTTCAAAATCTCATTTAAGATAATTCCATCCATAAGATCCTACATTAATAAGTCCAAATTTGTAGTGGTGTTGAAGCTCCGAAAATTGGGTCTACAACAAGGGGGATACCCACCCAGTCCGGACCTTGAAAGCAGTTCCTTTTCCATTTGGGATGATGGGCCTGACTGGGGATAATGGGACCAGTTTCCCAATTTGTGTGTGTGTGATGAGAATTGATATTTCCTTTTCTAATGATTTCTAAGTAAAATGCTTTTAACCTAAGTCTAATTTAAAACATGCAATTGTATTCTAATGAACAGAAATATCTAATTCTAAAACTAACCCGAGATTTAACTTTTCAGTTATGCAATCTAAAATAATTTCTAGCAGCAATTGGTAATAAAGACCATTCAATTGCTACGAGAAAAGAATTCGATAAAAATAAATTGTTTCATATAAAAATTTAGCCGAAACAATTGTGATAAGCATATCACATAATAAGTCATTCATACATTAAAGCATAAATAGAATAGTCACCACCATACAAAAGTGCCAGATGATAACTCAAACATTCAAACCTTCATATATAAATAACTGAACATAAATATTACTTTAACACAGAAGCAGAAATCATTAAGAGATAAAAGTACCATTGATAACAAGTTTTACTCATGAGCTTCAGCAATATAGATTTATATCGTAAGTCAGAAGGAATGGAGGAGTATGAGATTTAGGTAGAGCCTCTGCTGCTAGCAGGCATTCTCACTAAAGGTTGTTTTTCATCAAAATTCGTAAGACTAAAACTAGTAGAATTTTGATTTTGATGGACCTATGATTTCAACAATTTGGAATGGGCCAAGTCACATTCATTGGAATTTTGAATGTTTGCTTTTTTCTTCGTGAGCCTTATCCCATTTTAAAACTAAATCTCCAATTTGAAAATCCTTCCTAGATACCATGGCTGAATCGAAGGAAGCCTTCACTAATGCTTGATGATAAGCGTGTGCGATTTTAGCCTGTTCTCATTGCTCTTCTAGCTTAAGGATCTGCAATTATCTTAGTTGTAAAGATGAAGTTGGTGTTTCGTCAATAAATTGAACTAAGGCCAAAGAGGGAATTGCTAGATGAGTTGGGAGAACTACTTCTTTCCCATAAACTAAATTAAAGGGAGAAGTGCTAATAGAAGCTTATTGTGTTATTCGGTCTACCCATAGAGCATACATCAAAGATTTGTGCCAATTTTTATGATTCTGATCAATGGTTCGCTTAATGATTTTGATTAAGTTTTTATTCGTTGATTCGGCCAACCCGTTCCCTTGTGGGTAATAATTGGTTGAATATTTAAGCTTAAAACCTCTTTTAAGTGCAAATTCAATCATAACATTGACAGAAAAATATGATCCATTATCAAACATTAAAGTTGAGGGTAAACCAAACCTGGTAATTATGAACTAATCTACGAAATCAATGATGTGTTCGGCATTAGCTGTCTTGAGAGGAACTGCTTCTGCCCATTTAGTAAAATAATGTGTAGCTGTAAGGATATACCTATGTTGTTTAGAAGAGTGAGGAACGATTTCACCTATTATATCCAATCCCCATTGATCAAAGGGTTGATCAATATTGTCTGGTTGCAAAGGAAATGATGGTTTCTGTTGTCTCCCAGCAGCAGTTTGACAAATTTGACATTTCCTTCCATAGCTATGTGCATCTTTAAATAGTGTAGGCCAATAGTATCCTACACGCAAAATTTTATGTGCTGTAGCATCTCTCACATAATGTCCACCTGCTGGTCCATCATGGAGTTCCTGCAACACCTTTTCAACTTCAGATTTCTCAAGACATCAAAGGAGAACATAATCATAATTCATCCTAAAAAGTACATCGTTTATGAGTTGATACTACTTAGCCTTCTATCTTAGGGCTCTTTTCTTTGTATAATCCAGATTTGAAGAAGTATATCCATTCTTTAGATAAAATATGATATCAGCATATATTGATTCAATATCGTTTAGGCTTACCTCATGCATTTGTACTTCTTGATTTGGAGATGGTATTTCAGAAATAATCAATGCTCCAGCCAACATTTTGCAAAAGCCTTGACATTTTACAATATTTTCTAGCTTAATATCAGCGTCGTATTCTTGTAAGGCAGTGACCCAATTTGCTTTCTTTTCACCCACGGCTTTCTGTACTAAGAGATTTCTTACCACTGGAAAAGGTAGTATGATTTTTGTATGGGTTTTAAGAAGAAAGGGTCTAAAATGCTTGATTGCTTTGAAAACAGCATAAGCTTGTTTTTCAACGTCAGAATAATTTAACTCAGCCCTTTGCAGATTTGAACTTAAGAAGGCAAATGGGGCTTCTGCCTTATCTTGATTAGCTTGAGTGAGTATCGCAGCATATGATTTATCAGAAGAAAATGTATACAAAATTAAAGGATCGGAAAAATATGGAGTCGCTAAGGATGGGGCAATGACCCAATTTGCTTTCTTTTCACCCACGGCTTTCTGTACTAAGAGATTTCTTACCACTGGAAAAGGTAGTATGATTTTTGTATGGGTTTTAAGAAGAAAGGGTCTAAAATGCTTGATTGCTTTGAAAACAGCATAAGCTTGTTTTTCAACGTCAGAATAATTTAACTCAGCCCTTTGCAGATTTGAACTTAAGAAGGCAAATGGGGCTTCTGCCTTATCTTGATTAGCTTGAGTGAGTATCGCAGCATATGATTTATCAGAAGAAAATGTATACAAAATTAAAGGATCGGAAAAATATGGAGTCGCTAAGGATGGGGCATTAACAATCGCTTGCTTTATTAGATTAAACGCTTCAAAGAGTGAATTCTTCTTTATCATTGCTTGTAATGGTGACACAATCCTTGAGAAGTCTGGAACAAATCTTTTAACAAAATTAATCTGGCCAAGGAAGGATTGCATGACTTTCTTATTATGAGGCAAGGGTATTTCGGAAATCTCCTTAATTATATCGGGATCAATATGGATTCCAGATTTTGACACTATAAATCCAAGAAGTTTTCCATTACTTAATGCAAAAAAGGACTTTTTTGGGTTAAGTAAGATCCCATACCTTTGGCAATGATGGAAGATCTGCTTTAAGTCTCTAAGGTGATTACCACATTTTTTAGAGTATATTGTTATGTCATCCAAGTAAATCACCATTGATTTGTTTACTAATCCCTTAAATGTGATGTCCATGGCCCTTTGAAATGTGGCGCCAGTGCTAATTAGACCAAACAACATCTTTTGATATGCGTAAGTACCCCATTTGGTTCTAAACGTGGTTTTCAATTGATCGTCAGGATGGACCAGAACCTAGTTGTAGCCGGAGAAACCATCTAAAAAGGACATTAATTCTGATCCTGCAACTGCTTGCAATATTTGTTCCATAGGAGGTAGGGGAAAATTATCCTTTTGGTAGGCTTTGTTAAGATTTCGAAAGTCAATACAAATTCTAATATCTCCATTTTTCTTTCTAACTGGAACCAAGTTGGAAACCCATCTAGAATGTCGAATGGGAAAAATAATTTTGGCTTTCAATAATTTATTGAGCTCAGATTTAATCTGAAATTCCAGATTAGGATGGATCTTCCTCATCTTTTGCTGGACAGGTTTTTCATCAGCTATCATTGGGATAGAATGTTGAATGATTGAAGTGTCATAAGTCTTAAGGTCGTCGTAGTTCCAGGCAAAGACACTTTTGTATTGTTTTAGGAGACGAACAAAGGCTAATTTTCTTCAGGGGCTAGGCCAAGACCTAGGTTGATACTTTGTGGCTTGGTATCAGTTCCTATATTTACTAATTCATATTTTAGAGTTGAGCTCTGGAGTTTTGAATTGGTAGATCTCTTAAATTGGTCTTTCAAATCGTATAGGTCTTCCAACTTGACTACAGATTTTGGTATAGCATTATTAGTGCTTTCTTGTTGTAACTGTTTATCATGTTGGTCATCATCAATTATCTGATTAGCGTAAGATCCTTCCGATGTTAAGAAACTTACAATATCATGATCATCGTTAAAAATTCTCTAGTTTGTAACATTATCAGGGTGGAGGGCCTAAAGATCAATTCAATTGAGAATCTGTCTGGGCTATAGTCTTCTGAGGGAATGAGCTTGGAAGCTACATTAGTTAGGAGGTTAGCACTAGCATTTTGGAGTCTGGGAATAGGTGAAATATTAAATGCTATAAAATGCTCAGTCAGATCTTGCACTAAATATTGATAATGTTTTAAATGACCTGATAGACAATGTATAGTATTTCGTACCTGTTTAATAACAATCTCAGAGTCTACGAAGACTTGTAGATACTTGATATCTAATCTGATTGCCTTGTACAGTCCTTGGACTAAAGCTTCATATTCTGCAGTGTTGTTTGTGCAATCGAACTCGAGTCTACATGTTAGCATAGTTTTATTTCCCTCTGCACTAAGTAATACACATCCTGCTCTTGCTCCATCGTTAGACTTAGAACCATCAAAAAATAATTTCGAAAATAAAGATTTATTTATATGACTATCTATAAAATTAACACATTTAGAAATATCTGTTTGAGAAAATATTTCTACTTGAGACAGAACAAAATGTTCTAAATAAGGCGAAGTATGAGCATTAAAATTTCCTAGGAAAGAGTTAATAGAATAGTTGCCAATTATATTGTTGCTGTATGCTACAGGTTCATTTTCTCCTTTCAATTCCATTACTATGTATTTTGGGTGTCTTTCTCGCTCAACCTTTATCTTATTCAGTTTACCATTGTAAGGGAGCCACATATGTGATCAGTCGGTTGCAAAGTATCCATGAAGATTTTCCAACTAATCCCTACTAAGAATTAAGCCATAAAATTCAGGAATGTCTGCAACTAGAATATCAATGACTTGACACACCTTTGGATTAGATGACAACCTTATGGTAACTTAATTTAGTTCACTGATTACTTCAACCTGCGATTGGTCCAACTAAACTATGCGTACTATAGATTTTTGAGGTTGGACGTTTAACTTGGCGCATATTGTTTTAGGAAAAATATTAGATGAAGCTCCTAAATCTACCAAACAATTATGCAAGTTTTTATTGAAAATTTCGTAAGTCAGAAGGAATGGAGGAGTATGAGATTTGGACCTACCTCCAATTAAAGCAATATCATTCGGATCAACTTTTTTAGCCATAGTAGTTGGAGGTCTTCCCATCTCATGGGAAGCTTGTGAGATTACAGCAATAGGAAGAGGTGCAATGGGTATTGCATGTAACTCTTTCAAAAGTAGCTTTTGTTGATGTTTCAATTTGCTCAATTCATGAAAAGTAATGTTAGCCCTAGTCTTCTTCATATCTTCAACAATATTATATTCCATCTCATCAGAAACAATCAGTGTTTTAGATAGATTTGGTGAATCAGATTGAACCCGGCTTGTTTGAGTCGCTTTTGGTGATGATTTCTTACCTGTGACTTTATCTCTAGATGTTGAGCTTGCACCCTTCTGTTTAGAACTAGGTTGTGGAGGATTGAGTTGATTTCTACTTCTGGTACTGATTGGTGATGCCTCTTGATCCTCTTCATCTGGAAGGATGAAGTCCCACATTCCCTATACTTCTACAACTTCATCTTTATTAGTAGGTTCCTCGTTAGAAACTTCCTCTTCCTCTCCTTCTGATTCTACATTTGTTATAGCATTGGGAGGCTTTGAATCAGTTGAAGGGTTTTTCCTATAAGGCTTGTAGGGTTTTCTAGAATAAGTTTCTGCTACTTGTCTCTTAATGTCAACCATTTCATTAGACATGGTTTTTAGGACTTTCTGCAATCCTTCTAAATCAAATGGATCTTTTGATTGCTTTTTCTTAGGATCATCTCTAAAAGTAACCTTCTTAGATTTTCTATTGTCGACAACATTTCTAAAACTAAGATGCTTTTTCTTACCACTATCGCTTCCTTTATGTTTTTAGCCAATGTTGTCTTGGCAGCCCTATCAACTAAGATCACTATGCTTGATGGTAAAGCAGATATATACCATTCACTTCGAACTTCTTCACTAGGCTTGGAAGTGGTCAGAATTTTATTCAAAAGCTTGTTGAAATGCGAGTTAAAATCTTTGCTATCTTCTCTCAATTCAGTCTTAAGATTTGATAGATCATTGATCAATGTGGCCGTAGATCTATCATCACCGAACTTAGTCAAGAATTGCTCTTGGAAAATGTCCCAACTAGTGATGGATCCTGTTTGTAATGAAAAATACCAGGATCTGGCTGCTCCTTTTAAAGTGTAAGGGAAGAGTCGGAAAATGACATCTTCATTAGTAACATAATTTAAATTTATCGATAACATAAAGTTGTTTATGTGTTCTTCTTCTAGCATGCCTGCTTCAGGATTTAACTTGAGTAGCCATTTTTTAGGATGGGTCAATATTTGACTCAAGGGCGCAAGCATTAAGACTGCCCCTGGGTTATTCCATGGGGTTTGGGCCATCGCTGAACTACTAACAGAGGAAAGCGCAGATGAAGTTCCTTGTGGTTGGGATGAGGATATTACAGTTCCAAATGATTGAGAAGTAGAAGTTGAAGTTCCAGTACTCTGATGGACAACAATTTGAAGTGGAGGGGTGGATGGTTGACTTTGCAGTGGAGAATTTGAAATGGATGATGATGATGAAAGAGTCTCACTATCAGACCATTTAGGTGACTTCCTTGCTCTTTTATTTTTAGGTAGAGGTAATTCAGTTGGTTTGATAAAAAACTTTTCACTCTACAATCTAGTTAAAGGATGAGAAGGATTGTATTGTGAAGTCACACTACCTTGAGATATTTCAGACTTTTGTAGTGACATGGAAAATCCTTGAAGTTTATGAATCAAAGACTCAACTTCAGGAGGTTCGACAGTAGATTTCTCTGAAATGTTTGGGTTTGTGGCAATGGTTGTTGTTTTGTTGACTTCTTGCTCAAGATTTAAAGATTTGAAGTGCGATGGAGAAGTTGGGGGAGATGTTGACGACGATTTATTCTCAGAATTGTATTTACATTTGGATTTACTGGCCATTCACAGTTCGGGGCCCTCCTTCTAGTGCCAAATATTTTGAAGCCCTAAAAATTGGGTCTACAACAAGGGGGATACCCACCCGGTCCAGACCTTGAAAGTAACTCCTTTTCCATTTGGGATGGTGGGTTTGACTGGGGATAATAGGACTAGTTTCCCAATTTGTGTGAGTGTGATGAGAATTGATATTTCCTTTTTAAATGATTTCTAAGTAAAATGCTTTTAACCTAAGTCTAATTTAAAACATGCAATTGTATTCTAATGAACATAAATATCTAATTCTAAAACTAACCCAGGATTTAACTTTTCAGTTATGCGATCTAAAATAATTTCTAACAACAATTGGTAATAAAGATCATTCAATCACTACGAGAAAAGAATTCGATAAAAAAAATTATTTCGTATAAAAAGTTAGCCAAAACAATTGTGAGAAGCATATCGCATAATAAGTCATTCGTACATTAAAGCACAAATAGAATAGTCACCACCGTACAAAAGTGCTAAATGATAACTCAAACATTCAAGCCTTCATATATAAATAACTGAACATAAATATTACTTTAACACATAAGCAGAAATCACTAAGAGATAAAAGTACCATTGATAACAAGTTCTACTCATGAGCTTCAATGATATAGATTTATCTCTTCCTAATTCAACATCTACTAAGAGTACAAAAGTGCATTTCATTAGCAGACATTAAACACAGATATCAATAAATCTTGTTCCATTCATTCATCAAAACCTCCTCTGAGGGTGCAGAAGTGCATGTTCCGAGGAAACGTTTTTGACAAATTTTAGGACCCCTCTCTAAATGCATGAGAGGGGTTAAAATACTAGTACCTAAATACTAAAATAGTTTATTACAAAAATATAGGAGGAGGTTTAAATGACCGTCCTCATCTAAGGCAAAAATAAATCAAAACTAAAACTAAAACTGAATCTCGAAATTAACTATTTATGTATCTATTCTCTGAGATTGCAAGCATTTAGCATTGGTTTGAGGAGCGTCGGTTGGCCGACCTCCGATTTTAGTTGCCCTACGTAAACAGAATCGACAAGTGTTGGCGCTATCTTCTCAGCCGAGTTCGTAAGGCATTTGAGAGTCATGCATTAACTGTGCAGTTTAACCAAGTACTGCTAGTAAGAATCCCAATTTAACTTGGTTAACTCCTTGATGGACTCTGCTCTTTCTTCAGCTTTTTGTCTCCAGCTTGTCGGCAATTGCTGTGGCTTTAGGAGAAATCCTGAAGCAGTCTCTGATATGAGGTTTGCTCTGTGCAGGTTTTCATTGACACAGTCAATGATGTTGTTTGATGCTATAGCTGCTTCTTTTGCTGCCTTTTCTACCTTCCTAATATGTGTGTCCCACTTATTAAAGAGCATTTCTTTGCGGGCTTCATTGATTCTGAGCGCACCTGCTTTCCTTCCTTCTTCTGATTACTGCCAAGTGCTAGGTTTCAGCCAAATCCACTTGTCGCCCAAGGGTGTCCTTGATAAATACCGCCGGTTTTGGAGCACGGGTCTCGCCTTTAGGCTTTAGCGCTTTTCCCCACGGTTTTCATGGATTACATGCGACCAAGCACTCTGGGGCTTTCCTTCTCGAGGGTTTTTTCTCAGCGATGTGCGATTAGTGCTAAGTGCTAATTGCGCATCAGAAACTGCCTCCTTTTATCGATCCGGGCTTCCCAGGTGCCAGTTTCGCCTCCTGCGTAGTTCTAGTAGATGATACATAAACCTTAAATCTTGTGGAGTGAATGACCCAATGAGGTCTTGGCTCCGAGACTTGAATTGTTCGTCTGTTAAATCAACACTATCCAGTACCCACTTAACCATGTCTGTGTATAGAAGAATCTTAGGTCTTGCCGCTATCTGGTGCAAGAACGAACATGCAAGTTTAGAAATTGATGCCTTAGATGACCCGCGTGAGTCTGCTGTTGCTTTAACTTCCATGACTCTAGGGTTTTCTTCTTCGAGTAGACTGTACATGCCTTCCCAAGTAGTTATTCTGACATCTCCGTTACAGGTGGTGTCTGTGTTTAAGGGCATCATCTCTTTGTCCTCAGCAACCAGAGCTTTTCCCTTCTTTCCCATTACGCTCTGAACACTGTTGTGTATATTATTCTTCTTTCTGCTCCTGCAAATTTACAAGTAAGGAAAGAATAATGGTAAGAGATAAGGTGACGGGAAAGCTCTTAATGCCGAAATCATATCAAATATATCACCCTACGTGAAACAACCTTTCGATTAGATCTAAATCTTATCTCATAAATGACCATCAACTAACCATTGAATTGACATTAATGCCCATAACTTGGTATCGAATTATGAGAAAAACTTTATTGAATGATGAGCCCTGCAGATCTGCGATAAAGCGATTTTGTGATTTGCTTCGCAATATCGCCGATCGCAATATCGCTAATCCGTTTCATTAACAATCATTTATCACCTCATGTTTCTGCAAGATGCGATTTGCGAGATGCCCTATCGCATATTGCTGGATCGAGATATTTTACCTTAGGTGGTACTTGTGGCATATGAAAGCTGTGATGCGTGATGGGTCTTTAAGGCGTGCGATCTCGCATCGGGTTTTCGCAATTTCAGAAGTTTTCTTATATGATGTCCTCCATTACCCTTTGCGATGCGATGTCTTATTATTGAGAGAACAATTTTATTTGGAACTTATCATAAAACTTAAGTTCCTTTGGGTTTTGCGGATGTTTTCCTAAGTTTATAATAGTATGTTTTATTCAAAGGGGAATATAAGTGCTACTTTTTATTTTTTAGAAGGGTCCCCATTTATTTAGTATTAGTAATAAAACTAAATAAAAAGGGGGGTTGTTGCTAGCCACAACAACTGGTTACCATTAAAACTCAAAATTTGCAGAATTTTGTATAGTACAGTGGTATAGCCTACTTTGTTTTGTTGAGCCGATGCATTTAGTCGTGTAACAATTAATCTACTTTATGATGATTGTTCAATTCCACCTTCATTTATAATGTCGTAAACACATTTATTTTTTATATCTTTATCATTTAAAAAGAATTATAATGTTATGTGTGTTTGAGGATAAAAATATGAAATCAAATATAATGTTGTGTGATATAAATGTGTCATGGGGAGATATTTTTTTTGGAATCAAGTAAAATAAACCTTTTGGAATCAAGTAAAATAAATTGATAAAGTTTTAAATAAGTTGTTTTTTTTATAATCTCGTAAAAATTTGAAAATAATTATTAATAATATTTTAATTTTAAAATATGACTATTATATTTTATAATGTATCTCTATATTAAATTTAAAGATTAATATTTTTTTTTATTATAAAATAAAAATTATAAATAAAATATAACCCATTGCCTAAGTTATAAACATGTGCAGTGGATGCCTGTCCTTAAATATAAATTAAGTTTAAATATATGTTTAAAAAAAAAAGAAAAATCAAATAAATTCAATTAAATAAAATTGGAAACATTGTTCTCGTAAAGGAAATGCCAATGTTTATAAATATAAATGAAATAATTAAAAATCAATAAAAATGCAAGGTAACATTTTAATTCATCAAAATAAAATAAAAGGATAAATATCCATGGTCATTTTCAATTCCAAGTAAAATTATTTCCATTTAGGAATTTGGAAATCAAGATCTCATTGTGCTAAAGTAGATGATGCATAGAGATATTTCAGTTTGTAATAATAAAATTTAGATATGATCACATTATATTATTATTTTTGGACCTAAACTTTAGTATCAACATATTTTATTGATTACTTTTGTGGTTAATCATCAATTTTCTCTTTTAGCTATATTTAAACTAATTTTAATTCTTCCATGAGAGTCTTTTTAGAAGACACATGTACCTTTTGACAAATAAAATATAAAATTTCCATACAAATATATATAAATAATAGATTAAAATGAACATGGTGTTAAAATTTATAAAAAAAATATCCACAATTAAGTTCTTATTATCTCCATCTAAATCATAAATTATCTTGCTATTTTAATTATAATTTTTATTAATATAAAGTTGTATGCCTTTATTTTTTTCCACTTTAATTTAATTATATTTAAACTATGAGAGTAGCAATTTTGTAGCCTTTATTCAAATGTGGGAACTCATTCATATTTTTCAAAGTTCAATAACTCAACTAAGCCACAGGGAATGCTAGCTATGCAGCCTTATTTAAATGGCATTGGGTTGCCAATATTTTAGAGTTAAAAACTAAAATATTGGATTTTGAATTTAGTTTCTTTGTTATGGTTAAAATATAGAATAATGTCCAATATGTTATGAATATAGAATATCACAACTTAATGGATATGTGAATAGTCGTAAATTATTTATGAATAGATTGTAAATTTCATATAATAATTATACTTTTTAATGTTTAGGTGAGGTGAATAATTAGTAAAAACTATAGTAAATTATTGGCAATAAAATTAGTATTTAGTAGAAAAGCTTTAAAGTAGG
>APFE030059308.1:0-48525 GCA_000404065.3 Pinus taeda
GATGCCACGTGGGAAAGTGAACAAATCTTGCAGCATCCAGTTTTGCAGTTGAATGGGGACAAGCAACATTCAAGCAACATCCGGGAGTGGAGGACTGTAATTTCCCTTCCTAATAATTTTCCCAAGGTGAGGAGAAAATCATTTTTTGACAATTTTGTTATTTTTGGCTATAAGCAAATTTGATGGGAGAACTTAGGAGAAAGGGGGTTGATGTGCTTTTAGTGGATTGTGGGGGCCACTCACCCACCCAAAAATACGCACCCCATGAAAGCAATTCGATGGGACCCACATGGGGCCCAAGGGCGCAAGCATAAATAGGAGGGAATGAGCAGCATTTGGGGCCTTTTGATCATTTGAGAATTTTATTGTTGCTTTGGTTGTTTAGCTAAGGTTGTTTAGCTAAGCTACAAGTGTTGTTCAGCTAAGCTACAAGTGTTGTTCAGCACAAGAGCTTCCCAAGGAGTGAAGCTCATCCCTCTCTTCGGTGGACTTTGAGTGCCACCCTAGGAGGGCTTCCTTGATCCATATCGAGTTGCCACTTTGTAGAGGAGAATTTGTAGCAGGAAATCCTGTCAAACACCCACTTCGAGTTGCTGGTTGAAGAGCCTGCGTCATCCTCACTCAGGACTGCGCAGTCACGAGAGGGGTATCACTTGGTTGGAGGATTAACCGGAGGATTGGGGAATTGGGTTGTGGAGAGATTGTTAGGAGACTAACTTGGGGAGGTTTCCAGCTTTGTGGCAGCAAGTTACAGCAGTTTTCAGTTACAGGCAGTGAATTCCAGTGTTGGAGGAGGGCCAATCCCCAAGGGGTCGAAATTGGCAGTTCAAAACCAGACAAAACCCTTTCTGGGTTTTTCTGGGTTTTTGGAGAGGAGTACATCCCAAAGTTGCAGAAATTTCTGGGTTGTTTTGAGGAGGTAAATCAGGGGCCGAAGTCAACCTGCAGTGCAGTTTTGAGGGGACCCAGACAACGCAGCATTCTGGGAGCAGCAAAAATCACAACAGCTGGGCACTTTTGTATCATCCACCTGAGGCTTGTAGCTTGCCTAGTGCAAGCCAAGCTGCACCTCATCCAACTTCTTGTACTCCGGCATATTTGATTGATAAAATTTGGCCATTTTGGTGTTATGAAGAATTTTTGTTTACATGTTCCTTAATGGATAAAATTTCATTGTGAATGTTATGGTTTGTCTTTGTTATCACTGAAATCTTCCATTAGGAATATTACATTGATATGATGCTTGACCTTGACCTGACTTGCTATAACTAAGCAGTAAGACATGGACAGCAAGGTAGTAGTGAATAAGTTGTACTCTTTATTCTTTTGATGAGACTGTGATTTCTTATACAGTGAGAAGATAAGCTACAGCAAGACCTTGACAACAGTTGCTTGCTTTGACTGTGACTCTAACCTATAATGGACAGCAAGTGATGTTGACCGTGACCTCATTTGAATTTGACTTTGACTTGACATTCACCTTAAGATACTTAGACCTAGGCATAAAAAGTATATTGACACTCTTTTTTTTACTTATTAAATGAATGAAAGCTGATGATTTCGACTTACATGATCTTAACTATCGTTTGATGCCTTAACATGATCTTGACAATCGAAGTACGAGCTCCTTGACCTATACACAGTCACCTGATATATAGAAAGTTATATAGTGACCTTGTAAGACAAGTGCAACAGTGAATGTGTTTTAATTTGAGACAAACTTCTTTACAACAAAGGTTGTGAATCTAATACTAACAAATAGGCAGTGTGATAATGTTATGATACAGTGACTTGTTCCCTTCATTGATATATTGACAGTGATCTTATGATAATAGCATTATGTGTACAGAGTATTCATTGTCTTGTCTTTAGATTGGAGCAGCCAGATAAGGACATTGATAAGACAATTTCTATATGATAGTGACATGCTTTGAATCTCATGACAACCGTAGATGATGACACGTCTGTGATATTACATGACACCTTGACATTAACCTAACTATGAGATAGGTGACCTTTTAATGACAGTACCTTGATAATGAAGTAAAACACTAATTGATATAGTGACCTTTGGAGCAGCCAGATAAGGACATTGACAAGACAATTTCTATATGATAGTGACATGCTTTGAATCTCATGACAACCATAGATGATGACACGTTTGTGATATTACATGATACAATGACATTAACCTAACTATGAGATAGGTGACCTTTTAATGACAATACCTTGATAATGAAGTAAAACACTAATTGATATAGTGACCTTTCTATGATGAGATGCTTAACCTTGATTTAACATTTTGAATGAAACTTAACTATGATACATCGATTGGAACAGTGAACTTACATCTAGTTGACAAGTATGCTTAACCAAGATGTTATATGACAATGTTGCAGTGTTGTTGAAGACATTGAAATGACTGATTGACTTGACCTATAGGTCGAAGCACATAGATATATGACAATGTTGACCTAGGGTATGTCTTGTAGTATGACCTAGGGTTTGTTTACAATAACAAAATTATAATCTTGCAAAGTAGCAAGTGTTGAAGACATTATCATCCAATTGTACAACATATTGAAGTAAGAATGGATAGAAGGGCTTGATCAGCTGAGTAGCAGTGTTTACATGCACGCTGGTAGCTCTCCTAGGGTAGAGAGCTTGAGAGAATTGGTTGCAGGTCATAGGGATGATCTGAGGCACCTTGATTTGTGTCATCATTTGAAAGTAGTGCCAGATGGTTGCAAGATTGTGGGCAGTTTGGTATAGTATAGCAACATGATATATTGAAAATTGAGCCTTGATGCTTATTCATTCATGAGAAGCTCAAAACGGTGACGTGCAGTGGCAGCCAACAGATGTGTAGTGATATATGTGTGCAGTGACAGTGATGTTGATCAGTGAATTTGATGTGCAACATTGAGCAATGATCAATTTGATTGTGCAGTGATTAGTGGCTACCAATATTTGACAAATATATAACATCTTCTTTACAGCTTTACTATGTTGATTCAAAGCACAAGGGGATCCAATCTAGAAATTATGAAACGTATTCTGTCGGCTCTTCAAGGTGGCAGGGTGGTGCAAGGCAGGTGATTGGAGTCACCTTCAAGTTGTCACTTGAGAACACTTCAGGGCGACAAGGTGATGCTAGGGCAGGTCATAGCCTGCACAAGGTGTTGGGGTGTCCTTTTAGTTGGGACTGATATGTGAAAATTTCATCTATTGCAATAACTAGAAATTATTCTCCTAACTATAATTTTAATTACACAGTTTATTTTCTACAACATACAATGAATAAAATCACAACTGCAATTTTCACCATAAAAATTATGTGGAAAATAAAATGTTGGAAGCTGAGAAATTCTAGCACACAAAAAATTAACACGGTTATTTTTGGACAAATGTTCCCGAAAAACCCAATGCAGGAAAACCAATGCATCAGTATGACAATCCAATCTGAGATAAATACTAACAAAATTATTAAGGATTTTTCCTCACCCTATAATTGATATTTGTCCCCAAAATTGCCTCCCCAGCCACACGCAATCTCTTATGTGTCAATTTTTGCATAGATCCTGCTGCAAATGCCTCCGAAAACCTCTGAAACCTTTAGCTCTGTCTCTATCTGCCTCTAGAACTGACTCACTACCTCGTCTAACCAAAATCCCAACCTCCTGTTGTTGAATCACTAGCTCCTCCAACTAGATCAAACTATTTGTTGTCGTGCCTGCATGATCCTTGTGCAGATACTCTAGGAATTTTACACTCCCTCTTACTGCCTCTTCCGGAACTGGAAGACTTCCTCCGAAAATGTTGTTGACCTCCTCTACTACCTACTACTCACCCTCTGAGCCAATCTTCTCTGTTGAATCTCTGCTACTGAGAAAATCAAACTGCCTGGGCAATTGAGTATTTGCACTAGTGTATTCTCTGTCTACCCATCGACTTCTTCTTATAAGATTTTGTTGGAACACCAACGACCAAGATTAAAAGTTTAGAACTAAATCAAGGGCTCCATGTGAGTTTCTAGATGATTCTCACCTTATCTCAATTAACACTTATTAATTAACCATATTCCCTAAGTTTAGACTTAGGAAATATTTAAAAATCGGTTAATAATATAATTGAGCCATCTCTAGGTGGAATTTCCAGAAATGATTTATGGGTTTTGGAGATCATGTGTTTTAGCCTCTCCACAAAGTTTCGAGACTAGAACACCTTCGATGCTACAAAAACTAACACGATAAAGTATAGGGTGACGAAGTATCCTTTCCAACCGTAGTTGGTAAACAGTGTTGGGGCACTCGTCAGGTTGTGGCCTAACTTACAAGGCATTGGTGCGTCCTTCTGGTTGCAGCAGGTTATTATGGTTTAGTAGCATCCTACAAGTTGTTGCTTGTGAATTAGGGGGTTGGAGCCTCCTTCAATTGTGGCTGAAAACTTGATGTAATTACTTTTACTTTAAAGAGGAGAGAAGACAATTACTAAGAAGCATTCGATGGTTTTTGACCCGAAGGGGGTTTTCCACCTAAAATATTTGTGTCCATTGTTTTATCTTTCTTCATTGTTGTATGGTGTTGTCTACTGTTGATTATTGTTTATGATTATTTGAAGAAGAACAACAATAATAACTGAAGATTAACTAACACTCTAAAAAAAGATTAAAAAGTGTTAATTGCAAGAAATATTGATTCAATCCCGCTCAATATTTCCAACAATTGGCATCAGAGCAGGTTCCTTCAATAGCAGGATAGCAGCTTAACAGCTAGAAGGCATATCTCAAAGTATAGAGATGGAAAAATCAAAAAGGAAATCCACCAAGCATTCAAAGGATTCAAAGCAAGTTCCAGGTATGGAGTTGTTTCATATTCTATTATTGATGATAACAAGAAGGAAGCTCTTGAAGAAGGAGAAGAGGAAACGAGCAAGATCAAATTTCAAAATGAAGAGGTCAGAGTTATAAAGGAACTCAAGAGTGAAAAGGAAAGGGCAAAATTTCTGGAAGCAGAATTGGAAATAGCAAAAGGATGTGCCGGAAGACTCAATAAGAAGAATGAAGAGTCCGAGAAAATAATTAGAAGTCTTAAAGTACAGTTGGAAGAAGCCAGAAAGGTCGAAAAGTCAAAATGGAAAAATATGGAGACAGAAAATCACGCACTCAAGAAAGAAGTTGATCAAAAGCAACAAGAACTTGATGTAGCTATTGCAGAGATTATCGAGCTTAAGAAACAAGTGCAGGAAGCAGAAATTGAAAAGAAAGACTTGCAAATCAATTAAAGGAATCTGATCAAAGGTACATATCTGCAGTTGACCAAAAGCAAAAGGAATTAGATACATCTTCAGCAAAAATAAGCAGGCTCGAGGAAGAAAATGAAAAGCAGAAAACACAGATAAAGGTACTCAATAGAGAAGTAGAAAAGACCACTCTTCTAAAGCTACAAGTTGAAGAGGCAGAAAAGAGAAGGGAGATCTTGAAAAGATGATTTCAAGAAGACCTCACTCAAAAGCAAGAAGAACTTGACACAACTCTCACAGAAATCATCAAGTTCAAGGAATGGCAAAAAGAACACTTGCATATTATTAACAAGAAAGACCAAGAATTGGCTAAGTTGAAGATGGAGGCAGAAAAAGCAGGTAAGGATCCAATTGATGAAGGTATAAGCTCCACATCTCTATGTAGTAAGATTGAGAAGAAGACTGATCAAAATAATGAACCAAAGAAGAATGTTGCAACTCCGAAGAATGATGCCAAAGCAGTCAAGGACAAAAGACTATAACACTGCCTCCAAAAAGGAATGAGTATGGAAAATCATCTAGGTATGTTCGTCCATTTAATGGTTATTGTTTTTCATGTGTTGACTTTGGACATATGGCTAGGGATTGTAAAGTTGTGGATAGGTACAATTATCAAGGACCATATAATATTCCTAAAGGAAATTTACAATGATAAACAAAGCAAACATATCAAAAACACGCACACAAATTTACACCACATTAAACACCCAGAAAATGCCATAAACTGCACTGAGCTAAGTCAATTTATTAATATAAATGTTGGGTACAAGATAAGATCAAAATGCATGCACCTGGGCTTACCCAAGGCAAGCTAACAATGCCCAGGTGATGAAATAAGTTGCTTAGACACAAGTGTAGTTGTCCCCAACAAAGATTTGCGCTACCCCCTTGGAAATCTGCGTTGTTGCATGCAAACAAGGGTTACTCGGACCTCCTCCGGTGCTCATAAAATTCCGAGAAATTAACCTCGGTCTCTCCACCAATAACCCACAAAAACCCACGAAGGAATTGGCCAAATGTTGACCTCAGAATTTTGGCCCAATTTCCCCTGGCTCCTCTAACTGCTAGGTATTTCGACCCACCTGTAAATGATGCTGCTAAATGCCCCCAAAATGGCTGAGATATTCAACCATTCTCCTCTCGGAACTCCTCAAATCTAAGCCCCAACCTTCCTCTTCTTCCTTGTGTCCCATGTGTGGCACGAAATAGAGTTGCGGAGTCTCTGTTGAATCCACTCCACAACTACGCTGCAATGCTCCCCAATCGATTTGAAAATGATGGAAACTCCCTCCTAGGGCTAGTACTCAAGGTCCACCGAAGCAAGGGTGAGATTCTCGCCTGAAAATCTCTCGCGCTCAACAGCAGAGCTTCCAACTCAAGCGTGCTAGTCAAGGTGAATGCTCAAATGATCAAAGATGCCCAAAATGAGTGCCTCCTCCTCTTTTGTCATTGTGCCTCCAATTTTCCCATGTGGGGCCCAGCCATCGAACCCTTCATCCTTTCCCTCCAAGAATTGCATTTCCAAGAGGGGAGCGTATTTCCTCCTTGGAGTGGTCCCCACCGTCCACAAACCATTTGATTTTTCCCTTTTCTCCTAAGTTGGGCACTTGCCTTAGCTCCAAAACTCAAGTGGGGTCCCGCAACCCACTTTTCCTAAGTGAAAATCCAAAATATGACAAAATTGGCAAAATTGATATTTCCTACTTAGCAATATTGCTAAGTGGGAATATCACAGACCACCGCCTCTAAATGAACCACCTAGGTACGCACGTTTATTTAATGGATATTGCTTTTTATGTGTTAACTACAAACATATGGCCAGGGATTGTGAAGTTTTGACAGATACAATTATTACCCACAAAAACCTAGAAGCAATTTTGCAAGATCATGAGATAGATACCAGATAGAATCTTCTTGGATGATATTGAATGCTTCAAATGTCATAATTACGGGCACATAGATCGAGAATGCAGGTACAATCTTGATAAGAAATGTTACAAATGTCATAACTATGGACACATAGCTCATCAATGTAGGTACAAGATGGAATCAACCATGAATGAAAAGCTTCATGACGAGAATAAGAAGGTTTGGAAAATAAAACAGGTACATGATGAGCAAGAAGAGCCAGGAAGCAAGAAGGTCTCAGGAGTTATGTTTTCAGGGTTCGTAACAGGTCCTAAGGAATCAGTAGTTGCTTCGGTTAATGACTCGAGTCAAGATGGATTTTTAGATGATACACTATTTTGAACAATCAGGCTCATCGACTCCTTGAAGTTTGAAGAGGGGGGTCTATACAATAGTATGTGGCACAAGTCTACCATAAACAAACGAACAACATGCACAGAATGACAACTTCGTGACAAATATGTTAAATTCATAATAGGTTCAAAGGGAGAAGAACAGTTAAAAGGATTACAGGTCCACAAGGATCCTCATTGACATATTATTACAAGAAGGTTTCTCATTAGGGGGAAAATAGATAGATGACAAGTCCACATAAAGTAGGCAGATTGTCAAGGGCAGTCACCCTTTGTCATTGATGTCAAAGGGGGAGACAAAAACCTAAGAAGGAGATGAAGCATGAAGTCAAAGGAAGTTGTACTCGCAGGAGTATGTGTGTTGTCATCAATGACAAAGGGGGATATTGTTGGATGGTGTTGAATGATGTTGTCATTGATGTCAACCCATGGAGTTGACTAGGTTTTACTTTGACTAATAACACTAGTCATTGATGGCAAACGGTGAATGAACACTTCTTAATAATTGTCGGATTACATCAAATTGGCAGCTCCACTGTTGGATGGTTAAAACCAAAGTCCTAGAGTTTTGGTTCCCTAGAATGAGGATGTACCCTGACTTTGTCGACGGTTTTTGAAGTGTCAAAATATTGGGTTTCACTTGGAGATCCAAATCATTGGATTCTCCTCGTCGAGATATTTCTAGTGGTATGTGGAACACCACATAAGTCCTCTTGGTTTGAGAAAAAATTGAGTTTGAAGTTGGTGACCACAGTGTCTGGGCTAAAACCCCAAGGGTGGTGACATGACATCTTATTCACCTACGGTTGTCAATATATGACAGTGACTCTTGTCGCAATCTCCTTGTGTATAAGTTGAATACTTTCAAGAACTAAAGACAATAAACCAATCACTAACTTCAGTGTGTATAAGTTGAATAATTTCAAGAACCAAAGACAATATACCAATCACTAACTTCACAACCTTGGTTGGACCAAATGCGCTAAGCCATCGCATGTGTTTCACACCCATCACACCCATAGGACATAATCTAGGTCTAATTCGTCACTAGAAAATGCAAGTAACACCTATCTTAGGCCTTAAGGTAACCAAACAATTATGCTTATTAAGAAAAGTCAAAGTGTCAAAGATGCCTACCCTTCCTAAGTTTCCTCCAACAACTCTCTTAAGAAGCACCCCCTTAACAACTATGATTATTAAATTAATTAACATTAATAAAATAATTAGGCTCCTAAAATCCTCTCCAACGTACATCATAAGAAGCCCCTACAACACACTATAAAAAGAACTTTAAGACAAGCTCACAAATCATAACTCAGCACATTCACTTGTGCATTAGCTCTGTGATTTTCGGCTTAGATAACAGATTCCAGACGCAAGATATTTCGGCCTGCCTGAGGCACAGTCCAGAAAATATTTAGGGATCTCTCTTAGAGATACTCAGAAGTAAGGTCTCTATTTGTTTGGCATTTTTCTCATTCTTTTATGGCATAATTCCTCCTCCAAGACAGCGAAATTTTTGCTTGATATATGTCTGTTTGAATCATTTTTTTAGGCTTCTGAGACAGCGAAATGTTGGCTAGGGCATCTATATTTCCGGCCTCCTTCCTTCATTATTTCAGGCCCTCAAATCAGTAATAATTTCTTATTGTATGTACTGCCTCCTTTAGTCTGTTTAGGAAACTATTCCAGAAAAAGTATTCGGTCTCTCTTATAATGGTTGGTGACCTGCAAGTTATTTTAACAATCATGGCTTAGTGTGACAATCTATTGATTCTTATATTGGAACCTTGACATTACACTTAGAAAATAAATATCTTGACCTTGACCTTATCTAACTTTGACTATGACATTGCAGCAGCTAGACAAAGACATTGGTATGATGCTTGACCTTGACTTGACTTGCTATAACTAAGCAGTAAGACATGGACAGAAAGGTAGTAGTGAACAAGTTGTACTCTTTATTCTTTTGATGAGACTGTGATTTCTTATGCATTGAGAAGATAAGCTACAGCAAGACCTTGACAACAGTTGCTTGCTTTGACTGTGACTTTAACCTATAATGGACAGCGAGTGATGTTGACCGTGACCTCATTTGAATTTGACTTTGACTTGACATTCACCTTAAGATACTTAAACCTAGGCATAACAAGTATATTGACACTCTTTTTTTTACTTATTAAATGAATGAAAGTTGATGATTTTGACTTGCATGATCTTGACTATCGCTTGATACCTTAACATGACCTTGACAGTGGAAGTCCGAGCTCCTTGACCTATACACAGTGACCTGATATATAGAAAGTTGTATAGTGACCTTGTAAGACAAGTGCAACAGCGAATGTGTTTTAATTTGAGACAAACTTCTTTACAACAGAGGTTGTGAATCTAATACTAACAAATAGAAGAGCAATAATTTTATCATACAGTGACTTGTTGCCTTCATTGATATATTGACAGTGATCTTATAATAATAGCATATGTGTACAAAGTATTCATTGTCTTATCTTTAGATTGGAGCAGCCAGATAAGGACATTGACAAGACAATTTCTATATGATAGTAACATGCTTGAATCTCATGACAACCGTAGATGATGACACATCTGTGTTATTACATGACACCTTGACATTAACTATGAGATAGGTGACTTTTTAATGACAGTGCCTTGATAATGAAGTAAAACACTAATTGATATAGTGACCTTTCTATAATGAGATGCTTAAACCTTGATTTAACCTGTTGAATGAAACTTAACTATGATACATCGATTGGAACAGTGAACTTGCATCAAGTTGACAAGTATGCTTAACCACGATGCTATATGACAATGTTGCAGTGCTGTTGAAGACATTGACTTGACCTCTAGGTCGAAGCACATAGATATATGACAATATTGACCTAGGGTTTGTCTTGTAGTATGATCTAGGGTTTGTGTACAGTAACAAAATTGTAATCTTGCAGGATAGCAAGTGTTGAAGACATTATCATCCAGTTGTACAACATATTGAAGTAAGAATGGATATCAGGGTTTGATCAGCTGAGCAGCAGTGTTTACATGCATGCTGGTAGCTATCCTAGGGCAAAGCTTGAGAGCATTTCTTGCAAGTCATAGGGATGACCTAAGGCACCTTGATTTTTGTCATCATTTGACAACAATGCCCGATGGTTGCAAGATTGTGGGCAGTTTGGTATAGTACAGCAGCACGATATATTGAAATTTGAGCCTTGATGCTTATTCATTCATGAGCAGCTCAACACAGTAACATGCAGTGGCAGCCAACAGATTTGCGGTGACAGTGATGTGCAGTTGATCAGTGAATTTGATGTGCAGCATTGAGCAGTGATCAATTTGATTCTGCAATGATCAGTTGCTACCAGGATTTGACAGATATACAACACCTTCTTTACAGCTTTACTATATTGATCCAGAGCATAGGGGGATCCAGTCTGAAAATTGTGAAACGTGGTCCACTGACTCTTCATGATGGCAGGGTGGTGCAAAGCAGGTGATTGGAGTCACCTTCAAGGTGTGGCCTAAGAACACTTCATGGCGGCAAGGTGGTGCTAGGACAGGTTGTAGCCTACACAAGGCAATGGGGCATCCTTTCATTAGGGGTTGATAAACTACAGGGTGACCAAGTATCCTTTCCAACCATAGCTGGTAAATAGAGTGTTGGGGCACTCGTCACGTTGTGGCTTGACTTACAAGGCGTTGGGGCATCCTTCCGATTGCAACAAGTTATTAGGGTTTAGTAGCATCCTACACGTTGTTCCCTGTGAATTAGGGGGTTGGAGCCTCCTTTATTCGTGGCTGAAAACTTGATGTAATTACTTTTCTTTTAAAGAGGAGGAGAAGACAATTACTAAGAAGCGTTTGGTGTTTTTTGATCTAGAGGGGGTTTCCACCTAAAATCATTGTGTTCACTGTTTTATTTTTCTGCGTTGTTGTATTGTGTTGTCTACTACTGATTATTGTTTATGATTATCTGATGAAGAACAATAATAATAATTGAAGATTAACTAAAGTTCTGAAAAAAAATAAAAATAAAAATAAAAAACAAATAAATAAAAATAAAAATAAAAAAGTGTTAATCTTAAGAACTATTGATTCACCCCCCCTCTCTCAATGTTTCCAACAACATCTTTCTTGGAGAGCTTTTCCCTTTGTCAAGCCATAATAGAGCCTCTGCTTTGAATGGGCCTTGGGAATCACTTTCTATCATATCATTGATCCTATCTTTACAAATGATCTCCTTCATACCAGGACTCCTCCCATTAGTGAAAATCCACAAAGAACAAGGGACACTAACTGAGGTGACAGTGGGCCTTTGTCCTATTGTTGTTATTTGATCTAGTAGTTGTGCCTTAAGTACCCCTCCTAGGACCAAGATGGATATTAATTTTGATATTAACACCCTGCCAATTTATGGTGGAGCTTAAGAGGATACATTGGGTTGCAATGAAACATGTGCTCCAGCACCTGAGAGGTACAATGGAGTATGGAATCAAGTATATCATGAGTGATGAAGTGTACTTAGTGGGCTACATAAATTCATACTAGGTTGGACAGGGACCAGAGGGGTGATATGAGGTTGCAGTACATATCCACAAACGAGCAAGTGGCAAAAATTCTCACCAAGCCCCTAGTGAAGGGGAAGTTTGTGTTCTACAAGGATAAGGTGAGGGTGGTGGAGAATCCCTTCCTTGCTATGAGGGAGGATAAGGTGAGGGTGGTGGAGAATCCCTTCCTTGCAATGAGGGAGTGTCGATGTTCGTAGCATTAGAATGTCTTCTTCGTAATCTAAGTGTTTATTATGCAAGAGAGAGTCCTCTTTAGGTGTTTGTTCAAGAGGAGCAAGTATTATGATTTCTTTCCTAAGTTTTACCTTAGGAAAAGCACATTAATTAATTTATTGATTAATGTTGGCCATTGGGTTAAAGTTTCTAAGGATAAATAATTTAATTATTTAAGTCACTTAGAATAGATCTAATATTCGTCGTTGATCTAAGTGGATTAGGATTTTATGCTAGCCTTTTATCACTTTGGAGATTAGGGATTTGGCTCAATAAGAAATGATAAAGGGAACCTAAGGGAGAGGATGAAAACACAGATTGTAATTGAGGCAGTGATTTTCCCAAGGACTAAGAGGCTTGATTGACTAAAGAGAAGAAAGTGCACAACAAGGGTTTTCTGGAAGGAACATTTGTAGAAGTCGAGATTGAGGAAAGAGAGGCCAAGATTTGCAGAGTCCAAGATTCTAAGAGGCTTGATTGACTAAAGAGAAGAAAGTGCACAACAAGGATTTTATGGAAGGAACATTTGTAGAAGTCAAGATTGAGGAAAGAGAGGCCAAGATTTGGAGAGAGTCCAAGATTCTTGTGCAGGCTGAGACTGTAGTTCAGCTAGTGAGCCAAGACTTCCAAGGCGCATCCATAAGGCTAGGAGGGCCTAAATTTGCAAGGGGAGGCCAAGACTTTACCAAGGCTGAGATATTCTCCAAAGCAGTCGATTTCCTGAGATTATATTCTCCTTTAACAGAAAATATAGAGAGCCATTTCCAAGTGTAATTATTGTTGTAATTTCTGTGTATTTATCTATGGGTCAAGGCTCTAAATTTTCCAAAAAAAATAATGCAAAGGAAGATTTAATTGAGGCAGACTTATGTATTGTTTGTGATTGATTTTTCTGAGTATTTTTCGATGAAAATATACTGTTGAAAGTTAAAAAAAACTAGAGTGTTTATTTTCAAGAGTTCAAAAATTAATTTACTAGTGAAATAATTCTAGGTATGAAATAATTGCTATGTGAAATAGATCGGCCTTTTCCATCAAGCATTCAACAAGAGATGGACCATGGTCAAAAAGGGCATATAACTCTTAGATAAGTTCTAGGAGGCCATGAGAATTGAGAATGAGACTTTTAAAGAATTCACATAAAGGTTTCATGAAACAATGTATTGCATCTTAATTATTCATTTATTCATTCTCATAGATTAGATTGCATTTAGCTAACCTTTTCTTTTTAGTATGATTTTATATATCATATAAAGCAAGGTAATGATCAGTACCTCATACACATGCTACGAATCAAGTTGATTTGAGTGTGCGAGTAACAAATCTGCAAATATGTAAAAAATTGAGTGTGCAAGTATGTAAAAAATTGAGAATAATCTATATATTTGACCAAACATTGACTATGTTTTGAAAGGAAAACAAAAAAACTAAAGTCAAAACTTACTGACTTTTGTTCAAAAACAAAATTATAATCTCTGTGGGATAGGAATTAATAATAGAGAATAATTAAACCAACCTAAATCCATCTTAACTTTGGTTGTATCATGAGTTGAGAGGGATCAAATCTCTCAAGGTGCAAACTTTCTTTTTTGAGTGCAAAACTTGAGGAAAGGTTTGCACCTCGAGAGATTTAATCCCTCTGGGTGTGCTTAATATATCCAAATTTAAGATGGATCTAGCCTGGTGATATGCCACACTCCTCCAGCATTTTCACCGGTTAAACACCTTTCACTATTCGACATTCCTTTTCAAGGAGAGTGGATCACAACTTGGTGGGTTCTTTAACCATTTTACAATCATGTGCTTTTACTTAATGTTTTAAGCATTCTAACATGGATAAAGGGATGATCTAGATAATGGAGCGATCTAGACAATAAACTTGTTCTCTCACCTCACCATGGGGGCTATTTTAATTTTTTTTACCCTAGTCTAGTGGGACCTCCTCTAAGGCCTTAAGTTTGTAGGAGGGGCACTACTTGGAAATTTGGATTGAAGTAGCATGTCCATAACCACTACATACTTACCACTCTTCACCATTCCCCTGAATTCACATCCATCCTTCAAGTTTGTTATCATTCGTTTTTTGGGATTGGTACCCTCATATCCTCATCTAAGCCTTTGTTGAATTTTGACCCTCGAAAACCTATGCATTGGGATCCGCAAACTACCTTGGGAAGTACAAGCTATTGGAAAATGTGAGACTGCCATGTTGAAGAACTATGACATGATGAAAAAACCATAGCCAAAAAATGCATATAGACTCCATAAGACAACCATGTGGGGAACAAATAGGTTCAATGAGATTAAGGGGAAATGAGGGGAAAAGTCTTCAATAGATGTTACCAGTCCTACCTTTCTCAAGTAGCTTCTCGACCATGCCCTTTCCTTCCTTTTGTTTTGATTTGTTGATTTTTTATCTACATCATATAGTATAATTGGATGGAAAAAAATTTGACTTATCTAATTGTTATTTCATTTACTTAAATGTTTTTCCTAGATAATACTAAATATTTTGACAAGCACCCTAATGTCTTCCTTCCTTTTGTTCACTTGGCTCTTGCTTGCTTGAATAACCAAACGAAAGTTTACTACATTCCTCCTCTATTTTGGTAGTTAAGCCACTTATGTTTTCCCTTCCTTAATCAATCAAGGGATTTTAATTTTTTATTCTAAAGGTTGCAAGGTTTGGATTTTAAACACATTCCACCCCCACCCACTGCTCCCCACCAAACACAATGTAAATATGGTTTGTAGTTTCTTTTGCATTACTATATGGATAGTATGCCTTTCAGCAATGTATCAAAGTTGTGATTTTGAATTAAGAGCAAGGAGATTTAAAAAAAAAAAGATATGGCTCTAATTAAGTGACATACCATGGAGTAATCGTTTTAGATGTCCTATACTCCTCCTTTAGAGACCTATCCTTTATTGTACCCATTTGATCTTCCTAGCCTTGCTTTGCAAGGTGGTAATCACTCCTTCAATATATAGTGTGGTAATGTTAAGCTTAAATGGGCAATTAAGCAATTATCTACCCTTAACATTATGCTTATTTGAGTTTGGTTGAAATGGGCATGACTAATGTCTATCCTATTGACATTACTTGTTAAAGTTTTAATGAATAAGAAGGGAACTTGATCAACATGTTAACTTTTGATATCTCTTTGAAGCTTAATGCTATATCGTCTTAGTTTCTATCTGTAGATCAAGAACTTGATAATAGTCAAATTTATTTCATGACCCTTTTAGTAAGTTCTTTCTCTCTTATCCCAAAAATCTCCATAACATATTTGTGGTATCTTTCTAATCTCCATCTAGCGCACCAAATTTTTTTCATCATAATGAGTAATTGTTATTAGCTTATTCTTCAATTGAGGGCCCAACTTGAGGTCGTATGGTTTTGATGGTGTTCAATCATCAGCAACTCTCTTACATTGCCTTCCCAAATAAAGGTCTTAGCCATTATAGCCTACAGAACCATGGTTTTATGGATGGCTTGCATGATCATGCCACCATCACCCCTCTCCTTGTCTTGTGGCTCTTCCTCATATTTTTTTTTGTTTTCTATTACCTCTCGAATCTATACTTTGAATGATAATATTGTACATTACAAGTGCAACCCCGAGGGAACTTAGAAGGGCTACCAACTTCACCACATTAGATTGCTCTCTCTCTCATTAGGCCAACTCTTCTCCAACACAATGTGGATAATGCTAGAATAGAAATGATAAACTTTAGATTTTAAGTGGATGGTGGGTTGCTAAGACCAGTGCCAATCCAAGAGTTATGGAGTCAAAAAATACAAACAAAGTATTAGTTTATGTAGCTTGGATAGGTGTTTTAGTCTCAAGCTATATCAATGAGGCTAGGAACACAATTGGATTAATTATCTCCAAGCCCGGGTTATTTTATAAAGGGAAAATGTCTTAATTATATTTATTGACCAGTTTTAATTATTTTCCTAACTTAGGGAAATGGGTTAATTAATCAGTATTAATTGAGACAAGTTGATTTCTCTCTAGTGACTTCTAGAAAAATAACTTGATGGGGTCAAGATGATCTTAGCCATCGATTGTGATTAGATCATGGTCGTTGATTCGTCAACAAGAAATTATAAGAAGAAATCGATGGGGCTATTGGAGACACAATTTGAGTGATCAAGGAAGGCGCAGTAATAGGGTGGGAGGCACCAGCAACAGGGTTTTAGCAAGAGAAATTGAGGGATTTTGAGAAGAAAATTCTTCACAGTGATTCCAGTTTTTTTGAGATACAAAAGGATGCCGAATTATTTTGCAAAGGAAGGGCAAATTTACCAGTGCAAGTTACCATTTTACTAGTACAATTTGTCGAAGCATCAATTTGTGTTGCCAATTACTAGAGCGATTTACTGGAGGCAATGCGAATAGGATGAGTGAATGACATAGGGAGCAAAAGGTTTGAATGAAGCAACAATGGACTAAACAGACGAAAGTTGAGCCATGATGACGGGTCTAGGGTTTCGATGCCACGACCGCTTGCAGCCTGCATCCTTTGTTGCCCGCCTGCACTTGCCCCCGTAAACCTGTGACTTAACCTCTGTTCTCCCCTGCATTTTTTGATCCGAGTAACTGTTTGACCGACCCCTGCTGTTGTGGTATACTCCTTTCCTCACAGGTTTTCCTCCCTACCTATTTACTAACCTTCACCATTTACTGTTAGTGCTTTTGTCCTCTTCTGGCAGTTGTCATAACAAATCTCGACAGTTATGGATGAGCTGGGTGACTTTGCGGATCCTTAAGAGGATGTGCCCATATGGACACCAACCAGGACCACCGCTGTCGGTTTATTCCCCTTCATGTCTGACCTTACCGATGAAATAGAAGCTCTCCCATCGTTTTCTCGCCCTCGCATCCCACCGGTTTCTCTCCTTGAAGACGCGCCCTCTCCCTCTGAGTTCATCTCTCAGCCCCTCTCGTCGCGCTCCCTGGCCCTTATTGACCCTCCGCCTAAACCTATCTGCCCTTCTCTTGGAGGTGATACTACCCTTAACCCACCTCCGGCGGTGACTAGCCCCCCTCCTTCAAAAATTCCCCTGGGTTCTACGGTCCTAGGTCTGGTACCATCTGCTCCTCTGTTCTCTTCGACCCCCTCTAGGGGACATTATATGGGCATTGGACCGATTTCTGGCATTTTCGCTACTATCCCATAGGCGGTGACTGAAAACCCCAGGGTTTCTCCTTCTTCGGGACCTTCTCAACCCTCCTCGACTTAGGAAACTTCGTCTGCAAGGGTTTCTAGGGTTTCAAGAAAGAAAAGGGGTCTAAAGCTTCGGGCCAGTGCAGTGCCCCTCAATTTTGCAGAGGACATTAAATTACTAGACGTTATGGACATTGCCGAAAAGGTGCTAGTCGGTCAGGTACACGATAGACACTACAGTGTAGCGAAATTACAACAATGGGTCTCGGAGGTCTGGGGCGAAAACCTGAAGGATACCCCGAAGGTACAAACACTAGTCAAAGGATGGTTTGCATTGCATTTCAGCTATCTGGAACATACCAACTGGGTGCTTTCCACGATCTGGCACCTTGACCAAGCCCCTGTTCTTCTCAGAAGATGGACTCCCCTATTTGACCCAGAGCGAAAGAGGGTCGATGCAAGCCCTATATGGGTCTGACTGCTTAGACTACCCTTACATTTTTGGATGGAAGATGTCTTCAAGCGCATTGGGAATGCCCTCAGTGTTTACCTCACTTTTGACGATTCATACCAGACTTCGAGGAAATTGGCATATGCCAGGATATTGGTACATCTAGATCTTTCAGAGGGCTTGCTCGAGTACATAGACATCCGATGGAGGAACAATACCAGAAGACAGCTACTGGATTATGAGGGCGTACCATTTCGTTGCCGAAGGTGCCATAAGGTAGGGCATCTCTATAAAGACTGCCCCTTGCTGAGCAAAAAGAAAAATCAAGCCTCAGCATCAAAAAATGTGACCCACCTGCATACTCCTCAGGACACTCAGCCTAGGAGACAGGCTTCTACGGCTCCACAGAACCCAGTTGCTTCTGAGATCCCAGTCGATCAGCAGAAGAACCCAGCAAAAGAGAATGTGGCACCCCCACAGTCGAAGAATCGAGGGCGGCCTCCCAACCGTTCTCAGCTGCCTCCTACTCGACCTCAGTCGCCATCCGAGGGCTTGTCCTCATCGGATATGATTCCTCCCTCCATCCCTGTTTCCTCTCGTTGCTCATCTCATATTGATAGCATTTTATCAAGCTCTTTTGCTGATCTACATGTCATGAACCCATCTCCTGAACATCTGGGATTGGGTTTGGATTCTGACCCCTCTTTCATCGCTCCGCTCACCTGCCTGATTACATCCAACCCCATCTTCTCACCTGCCCCCTCCTCGACTACTCCCTCTCACCTCCCTACAACTATTCCTACCTTCCAGGTCCCCCCACCTGGGAGATACTTGACTCGCTCGAAATTGAAGAGACAAGCCCAGGATCATGTTGGGCTTGATATACTCCACCCTCCCCCTCCCCCTAAACTCCACAGGGGCCGATCTTCCAATCTATCTAAAGCCCAAGGCACTGCTGAAGATGAGATTGCTTTGGGGGTTCAATCTACCATCCCAGGGACGCTTAGAGCCAGAGAATCCCAGCCTGCCCCCCCCCATGAAGATCTTCTCTTACAATTGTAGAGGGCTAGCTAGGCCGGACAAAAAATTAGCTCTTTGTCGTTTGCTAAAAAATGTTCCGCTTGATATTATTTTCCTACGAGAAACACTGGGACCGGTATTAAACATCTCACAGTCCCTCCAAAACATGCTTCTTGGCTAGATTTTTATTGGACTTGATGCACATGGGAGGTCGGGAGGATTAGCTTTGGGCTATAACTCCCATACCATAAAGATGCTCAATTGCTAGGGTGGTCTAGGCCATCTTGGAGCAGATATCAGATTTGCTAATCTGGGGATGAATTTTCGGATATATAATGTTTATGGGCCTTGCCAGAACAGACCAGCTTTTTGGCAGAACCTCTTGAGTTCTGATTTATTTTTGACTGACCACCTGATCCTTGGTGGGGACCTTAATTTTTCCATCGGACATTCTGAATGCTAGGGACACAGGGCACAACAAGACTCCCTTTCGGATTACTTTCTATCTGAACTGGATGCTGACCATCTAGTTGACATCCCCTCTGCAAAGCCCCAAGTGACATGGAGGAACAACAGGACTGGGGAAGACAGTTTGGCCTGCAGACTTGACTGCTTCCTTGTCAAAGAAAAGGTTATGGATTTGGGTTTACATATCAGACACTGGGTAGGTACAGGTGGGATCTTTGATCACCTACCCATTTACTTGGAAATTGATGGAGGGCAAACAAAACCTAAAGGACCCTTCAAGTTCTATTCTGTCTGGCTCAAGGATGACTCCTATAAAAGAATGGTCACTGATTTTTGGAAGGCTAACCCCCCTGGGAGGAGAGAAGACAGTACTAAAGGATTTATACACAATCTTACAATACTTAAGAGAATGTCCAAACTTTGGACACATAACAAAAGAGTACAGGAGGAACAAACTCTCTGTAGGATTGAATCTGAAATTGTTGCATTTGAAAATGATCTTGGAGGAATATACACCTCAGACAAACATAAGGAAAGGATGGTTTCTCATTATCATGAAAGGGCAAAAATTCTCAAGGATAAGGAAGAAACCTGGCACCTAAGAAGCAGAGCCATCTGGATGCTTGAAGGGGACGAAAACACAAAATTCTATCACAAATTCGCCAATGGAAGAAAGGTGATCAATACCATTTGGTAACTACAGAATGAGCAGGGGCAGATTGTTAATACATTCCCACAACTTGTTGAACTTGCCTCCTCTCATTTCAAAAGCACATACAATGCCCCTAGGGATATCAACTTGGCTGAAATAATCAGGGTTGCACAACTCTTCCCCAGATTGATGGATCTTGAGGAGGGAGGTGAATTAATAAAGGCAGTTTCTCTGGAGGAATTGGAATACACCTTAAAGTGGTTCAAAAAGGATAAAAGTCCGAGTCTCGATGGCTGGTCGATTGAATTCTACTTGGCTTTCTTCGACATCATTGGGGAAGACCTGCTCAGAATTGTTAAGGACTCGAGAATCAGAGGATATCTTGAAACCTCAATCACCTCTACTTTCATTGCACTCATTCTGAAGAAAGACAACCTGGACTCAGTCGAGGACTTTCGTCCCATATCTCTCTGCAACTACATATATAAGATCATAGCTAAGATCATTGCAAACAAGATGAAACCTATTCTGTCTAATAATATCTCTCCGGAACAATTCGCCTTCCTACAAGACAGACAGATCCATGAAGTTGTAGGTACTACTCAGGAAATAATTCATACTCTACACCCAAGGCGTGGCAAACGTATGATTATGAAGGTCGATTTATCAAAAGCTTTCGACAGGGTAAATTGGCTTTATATTAGAATGTTGTTAACACATTTAGGTTTTCCTTACCTATTCATCAAATGGATCATGAGTTGCATTACTAACATCCCTTTTAGTATTTTGGTGAACGGAAGTGCCTCTCCATTCTTTACTTCTAAAAGGGGAATGAGATAGGGATGTCCTCTCTCGCCTTTTCTCTTCCTGCTTGTTATGGAAGGACTCAGCAATCTCATCAAAGAAGAGCACCGAAGGGGCAGATTAAAGGGTATAAAGATAACAAAAGGTTGCATCCTGACTCATCTTCTCTTTGTAGATGATATCCTGGTTTTCATCAATGGCAGTATCGGTGACATTAGTATCATCAAAGCAAATTTCTCCCTCTTCCACGCGGCAACAATTATGATCATATATGACAGCAAGCCCACATTAACAGCAGCTGAATGTACTCCGCATGAGATCTGTTTTGCTCTACAGCGTTTCCATTTCACTCAACTACAATTATCTGATGGCTTAAAATATCTGGGTTACAAGTTGAAGCCACTTGGCTACAAAATCGTTGACTGGACTTGGCTCATCTCCCAGATGGAGAAAAGACTTAATACCTGGTACCTCAAACACCTCTCGAGTCTCACGTGCAGGACGACTCACTCTAATTAAAAGTGTCCTAGAGGCCACCCCTGTATATTGGATGTCCCTGGCTTGGATACCCAGAGGCATTCTCACTAGAATACAATCCCTCTGCTACAGATTTCTTTGGCAAGGGAATAAACAGGGTAGGATTTTTGCATGGGTCAGGTGGGATGCTCTGAACCTACTAAAAAAATGGGGGGGGTTGAGGCCTAAAAAAGTTAGAAGATTTCTCATTAGCACTTGCTGCAAAACTTGGTTGGAAATTAGTATCAGCGGACAACCTTTGGACAAGAGTTACATATGCCAAATATATTGCTTTGATTCACATCATGGACTGAATTAGAAGAACTCACCTAAGTACCACGGGCATCTCTATTATCTGGAAGGCCGTCCTAAAAGCTTTGAACCCTATCAGAGAGGTCCTCACTTGGAGAATTCGATCTAGGCGCACTGTTCGCATCGACCTTGATCCATGGGTGAGATGTGGGGACATGCACCGCCTACCTATGGATCTCATTCAGCATCTTCAGCAACATAACATTTCTTATATTGCACAAATTGCAGACTCGGAGAACACCTCTTTCCTCCAACAGGCCTGGAAAACTGCTCATCATTTAAACATTCCTCCTATTTGGACATAGTACTGGGAGGACTACACTCAGACCCTCACAGATGCCCACATCCGTATCCTTGAAGGTGACGATGAGATTATATGGGCTCTTTCAAAAAATGGAAGGTACTCGCCAAAAGAAGGATATCTGACTTTGTCGACACCAAGGAAGCCTCTGATGCTTGTTGACTGGTGGAGACATCTCTGGAAGCTTAAGGCTCCTCCCAGAACTAGACTTTTAATGTGGACCATCCTACAAAACAAGGTGAAAACCTCCTCAAACGAGCACATTATGGTCCCCATTGGTGCAGCTTTTGCAAGAAGGAAAATGAATCCACTTCCCACCTATTTCTGGAATGTACGGCTATTTGTAATCTGTGGAATCTTATCCTCCCTCCCATCGCCCCTTCTGCAAATTGGGCTAGCAATTCTATTCTTGCGGCCTGGCAGTCTTGGTTCAACACTTCATCATCGCAAAAGCTTTGGAACCTCCCCCTTCTAATTTGCTGGACTATTTGGATTGCCAGAAACCGTATAATTTTTCAAGACACAGCGCCGAACTGGGTTGTACTGACGGCCAAAGTCAAGGCCGATTTCTCCCTCATTCTGGATGATCCTCCCCCACATAATACCCGCATTCCCACTCTTATTCAAATAGACTACAACAAACCTTGGGCTTACTTCGATACTGCAGCACAAGAGCACGGCTGTGGGGTGGGGGGGGGCATACTTCATATAAACCATCATCATTCTTATAGCATGCTCATAGGTTTCCGAAGATGCACTAACAATTCAGCTGAGCTCCTTGCCGCAAAACATCTCATTCATTTCGCTTTGGAGAAAAACTGCAGTGATCTACAATTATTTGGGGACTCAAAAATTATTTGTGACTGGTTGAACAAGAAATCTAGATGTTCTACTTTTGCATTAAATCGGATCTTGGAAGAAACTTTGAGATTGATTTCATCTTTTGACACTTTCAAATGCTCACATATTTACAGGGAGCAGAACGGAGCTGCCCACAGCCTATCCAAAGAGGTTGCGCTCGGGGAGCCGGGCATTTGGTTGATTAGAGAGCACCATGGGGAAGCTTTCTACCAATATTATCATCGGCCATTCATGGATCTACAGTTTTTTGTTTATTATTGTTGCCCCCTGCGTGGATCAAAAGAAACAATATTGTTTATACATGACATGATCATGCACTGCATATGCACCAGCATCCACAGAATGTAATTTCCTTTTTTAATGAAATTACAATTTTTCCTTATGGGAAAAAAAGGATGAGTGAATTGTTGGATGCAGATAAACTTGCAGGACCGATTTTCAAAGGCAGAGTGATTTGCTAGAAAGGCCAGTGCACATTTTCAGTGAGCAATGAGAGTTCACAGAGGCTGAGCAAATTGCTCAGGAGAGGTCGAATTGATTTGCAAAGGTTAAATTTGATCAGCTATAGTGAAGAGAAAAAATGCTAGAGTTTTCCGAATGGAAGGCAAGCAGTTTATGTACATTCCCAATTTGTTGAAGAATTAATAAAATAAACTCTCATCTACAAAACCGATTTTCCCCATCTTGGATTTTTTTCCAGGGACAATTGGTCCAAAATATTGGTGTCCATTTTATGTGTGTTATGTTTTCTCAGTTCATGTGGTTTATTATTTGGTGAAATTTGCAATTGTGTTTTATTCAGTATTTGCAGTAAATAAATTACTGGGACAAATAATATGTAAAAGATAAGAGAATAATAACCCGCTTAACTACAATAGAATTTTCACATGGTATCAAAGAAGATATGAGGGCAGAAGAAGCTCAGGGCAAAGTACATGAAGATAAGACCAAGGGTTTATTAAACCCAGTTCAATTTCTTCAGATTTATTTGGGGTTTGCTTATTTTCCGAGGATTATAAAAAATGGTTTAGGCTAGATTAAGAGATCGAGATAGATTGGATGGTGCATCTAACTTTGGTGTCTGGAAATCCAAGATTTTATTGTTGATGGAAAAGAATGGTCTCAAGGTATATACGACCAGTGTTGTTGTTGTGTCGGTAGATGAAGCATAGCTTCTTACATACAATAAAGAAGATCTCAAGGCGAGGGCGATAATCCTAGATGGGGTTAAGGATAATATTTTTCCACATATCACAGAGTTGGATATAGCCAAGACAATGTGGGATGCCATCCTAAATTTGTTCCAGAATGATACCATGAACAGGAAGCTGATTCTCAGAAATAAGCTAAGAAATACCTGGATGAGCAAAGGAGAAAATGTTGTTAGCTACCTCACCAGAATTATGTGTGCAAGGGATGTGTGTTGGGGAAATTTGCTAAGGCAATTTTTCCAAGGGATGACATCAGATCCAAAGGTTTTCCTAACTAAGTTCATTCTAATATATGTGGTTCGATGTCTATGCATTATCTCAGAGGGTACAAATACTTTGTTACCTTTATTGATGATTTCTCCAAAAAGACCTGGATATATTTCTTGAAGACCAAGGATGAGGCCTTCAATCGCTTCCAAGAGTTCAAAGCTCTTACGGAGAATTTGACAAGTAGGAAGGTGAAGATTCTTCAGTCAGATAATGGAGGCGAGTACACAAGGAAGACATTCTAGGAGTTTTGTACCAGGGAGGGCATCAAGAGGGAGTGGACAATTCCTTGCAACCCACAGTAGAATTGGGTTGTTAAGAGAGAATCATTCAATATCAGAGGTAACAAGGGCTGTGATGTATGACCGGGATATGCCACAATACTTATGGGCAGAGGTATGCAGTACATGTGTATATATTCAGAACAAGGTCCCACACAAGGCTTAGCATTGAGAAAGATGACACCAAAGGAAGGATTCACTAGGAATAAGCCAGATGTCAACCACTTCAGAATATTTAGCAGCTTAACATATTTTGACATTCCAAGAGTAACACGTTCGAAGTTATATTAGACTACAAAGAAGGGGTACTTTGTTAGGTATAGTGAGACTTCTAAGGCATATTAGATATTCTTACCAGGGGCCAGGAGGATTATTGTCAGGATTGATGTCAAATTTATGGAGGAAAAGGCATATAGGAGGTCCAGAGATTTGTCAGTAACAGTTGATCGGAGTGAGAAGCCAACAAAATCTCCAAGGACAGAGTAGCAGGCTCAGGGACATGACAGTACGAGTACAGTTTCCAATAGGAGCACAGGCTCAGGTACAAGTGTTCCTAAGAGTTCGCAAAGCATGGAGCAGCAGATTCCGAAGATGCATTAGGAGGATGTTGAAGTCCAAATTCCACATTCCAGAGTTGGCAAGAGGAACCAAGAGGTTCAATAGACACTCAAGGATGCTCAAGAGTTTGTGGGGACTCCTAAGATGAGCAGGAGAGAGAAAAGACAACCAAACAGCTACACTGGCTACATAGCATTAGTGAGTCAATTCGTGGATAACTGGCCTACTAACTATCAGGAGGCTACACAGCAGCAAGTGTGGCATGATGCAATGGTTGAGGAGTATACCTCGTGTTGAATTGGGGTAGCATCGGATGTGCTCTAAGCCTTAAATTTTGCAAGGAGGCTTGGGCACAAGTATTCCAAATAACCCAAAAAGTGTTTTGGGAAATTCCACCCATAAGTGATTTTATTAAAATAATTAATATTTTTAATGGGGATCCTAAGTCTAAACTTAGGAAAATTAAAATATTAATGTGTATTAATCTAATCAAGGGTGAAACTTCTAGAAAAAGCCACAGATCAAGCCAAAACAATCTGAGCTTTTGATTATGTTTTAATCTAGGTTGTTGGTTGTCCAATAGGAAGATATAAGAAGGGGCTTGAGGGTCATTTGGAAAACACACAAAGAGATAGAGGAAATCAATTTTCTGAAGTGAGAAGTTCTCATGAGGAAAAATCGATTAAGGAGATCTGTTGCATTTGAGGGGCAGGGATAGCAACTTCCAGAGAGAGAGATTCTCAGCCGAAGATACATCAGCAGAGATAGGCAATGAGTGAACCAGAGCCTTGACGCAGAAGCTGATGTGAGGCCAAAAGGGCCACGCCAAACCAGCGCAGAGGGAGAGAGAAGAGTTTGAATTCTGCTGAGGAATTTGATTTTCAGAAGCCGAGAGTCAGGGTGTTAGACTAGGAGGCAAAAAGCGAATTTCTTGGGCAACATATCGACCAGCCAGAGAAGTGACGCAACACCCAGAGAGCTTGACGCTGAGCTAACGCAGACACAGTGCAAAGGCAGCCAAAAAAGCCAAGGAGCAGTTAGTTTGGGGCTGGATCAGCCAGGATTTCTTAGTGATTGTGTGAGGTAAACTCATAAAGCTTCTACCAGTATTTCTCTTTGTAACTCAATAACCCTGTGAGGTATTCAGTGATGTATTCAGATTTTTCTATTGCTTAATAATAATAAACCCTCAAAGTTGTTGCACTGGTTTTTCCGGGGACTTTTGTACAAAAATAACTTTGTCCTGTGTGTTTCTATTTTCCTTGCTTAGTTTCTATGTTTCAGAATCATATTTAATTTGGTGTAGGCTACTTCAGTAATTTGGTTCGATATTTCATGAAGAAATATTAAATAAGTTTGTAACATAATTTACAATCTAGGAGAAGTAGATTCAGTTGTTTGCAGTAGGATTCCTGAGATTGTTAGATCTAGGAATTTTCACATGGTATGAGAGTTGATTATGTGAAGCAGGAAGAGCACATCTAGCACTGAAGCAAGGGCCAACTTGCTGCAGCAGGCAGCAATTCGAATCCCCTAAGGGATAGCGAAGTTCTAGCCAGGAGGGCTATATTTTTGTGGGTGTCTCTCTCTGAGTGAGCCGATAGAGAGATAAGATTGCCTGATCAAAAACTTGCCAAGGTAGAGGGAGCTATACAGAGCCACACAGAGCTAGAGGGACACAGTTTTTGCAAGCTGAGTGCTGGGTAGAAAAGTCGAGGGAATACTTCCTCAGTGATTTCTTGTCGAGGAAATCAGTATTTCTCATTTGCTGAGCAGCAGAGGAGCAGCAGCTTACCAGCTCCATCAGGGAGTGTGTAAGTCAGCGTAGGAGCTATGCAGTAGGGAGAAAGAGAGAGTTATTCCACATTTTTTGGAGGATATGGCAACCAGTGGATTGAGGGATCATGACAGGTTGGACGAGGCTTCCAACTATGCCATCGAGAAGGCTAGAATGACTTTCCTTCTAGATGAGCGTGCCCTCAAGATGTATGTTGATAATGTGGTAGTTGTCTCAACGGATGCAAATCTGCTGAAGAAGTACAGAGTTAAGATGGCTAAGGCGAAGAGGATGATCCTAGATGGAGTCAAGGATCACATGGCGTGCCACGTTGCTAGCAAAGGAACCACTAAGGAGATGTGGGATGCCTTGGCCACATTGTATAAGGGATCTTCCAAGCAGCAGAAGATGTACTTAGAGCAGAAGCTAAGATCTGCTCAGATGCAGAAGGGAGAACATGTGGATTCGTTCCTCAGGAAACTGAAGGAGACTCGTGATGAGTTGTCGGCTGCAAGACATACACCATAGGATTCAGAGTTAGTGAGAGTGGCTCTAAATTTCATCTCGGATGAGTGGCAAATCTTTGTCCAGAGTATCCTGGGCAGGGCAGCATTGCCAAATTAAGATGAGATGTGGGCAACTCTGAAACAAGAAGAGTCGAGGAGAGACCTTCTCAAGGTCAAACTTGATGGGAGCAGCAGTGGGTCGAAGCCCAAAGTAAAGGAGGAGGATAACATAGCGCTTGCATCGAAGGGATAGCAGGGGCAACAAAGACGAAAGAAGGACGTCTCCAAGGTGAAATGTTTCAGATGTGGAGAGATGGGCCACTATGCATCCCAGTGTCCTTTGAAGAAAAAGGACAAGGATGAGAAGGATGAGAAGCATGATGCTAAGGTTGCAACCGCAAAGATCGAACAGGAGGATGAGTTCGCCATGACAACCAAGATACCTCCCCGAGGGAGGTGGGCTAATATAGAACTATAGTTTGACAAAGTTATAGATGGGCAAGATCCTTGACGAGCCCACCTCTTAGATCATCACCTTACTATGGGAGCCCATGATCGGTAGTAGCGGGATGGTGGAGTTCCAGTTGGTGCCATGGAGTGTTGATTCGACAGATGCAGTGGTTAGTAGCGCCAGAATGTGAGTGGCGCAAAGCAAAGAAGCAGCAGTACAAGGAGGCACAATGCAGAGCTTCAACAGCATAGTGGCTTCAGAAGAGAGTGTGGGACTAGTAGCATTCAAGATTTCAACACCGAGGTGTATCCACTGGATACTTTTCTAGTTTTGGGTGTTTTCAGTTTCTTCTCTCAGCAACTAAATTGCAGTACGGATGCAATGTTATTAGTGCTAGTGCTAGCATCATATCATATGCAGCATTTGAGAGGGAGTTGCAGTACAGATGTATCATTGGGAGTGGTAGTGTCAAAGGCAGCAATACAGTAGCAGCAGCAGCGCAGTAGTTGGTGGATAGCATGTCGGACATCAGCAACGCAGAGGACGATGCTCCAGAGTCAAAGCAGTATGCAGTAACAGTGTATTGTTAGAGCACATTCCTCGCTAAGAGGGAGTGTTGATTTGTGGTAGCATCAGATGTACTCTAAGCCTCAAATTTTGCAGGGAGGCTTGGGCACAGGTATTCTAAAGAACCCAAAAAGCGTTTTGGGAATTCCACCCAAAAGTGATTTTATTAAAATAATTGATATTTTTAATGGGGTTCCTAAGTCTAAACTTAGGAAAATTAAAATATTAATGGGTATTAATCTAATCAGGAGTGAAACTTCTAGAAAAAGCTACGGATCAAGCCAAAACGATCTGAGCCTTTGATTATGTTTTAATCTAGGCCGTTGGTTGTCCAACAAGAAGATATAAGAAGGGGTTTGAGGGTCATTTGGAAAACACACAGAGAAAGAGGAAATCGATTTTCTGAAGTGAGAAGTTCTTAGGAGGAAAAATTAATTGAGGAGATCTCTTGCAATTGAGGAGCAAGGATAGCAACTTTCGAAGAGAGAGATTCTCAGCCGAAGATACATCAGCAAAGAGAGGCAATGAGTGATCGAGAAGCCTTGACGCAGAGGTTGACACAGGGCTAGAAGGGCCACACAGAACCAGCGCAGAGGGAGAGAGAGGAGTCTGAATTCTGTAGAGGAATTCGATTTTCAAAAGCCAGGAGCCAAGGTGTGAGACCGAGAGGCAGAAATTGAATTTCCTGGGCAGCAGATCGACCAGCCAAAGAAGTGACGCAGCACCCAGAGAGCTTGACATTGGGCTGACGCAAACACTGGGTAGAGGCAGCCAAAAAAGTCGGGGGGCAATCAGTTTGGGGCTGGATCAACCAGGATTTCTCAGTGATTGTGTGAGGTAAACTCACAAAGCTTCTACCACTATTTCTCTCTATAACTGAATAACCCTGTGAAGTATTCAGTGACATATTCGTATTTTGCTATTGCTTAATAATAACAAACCCTCAGAGTTGTTGCACCGGTTTTCTCGCATTAGGTTTTTCCGGGGACTTTTGTACAAAAATAACTCTGTCCTATGTGTTTCTATTTTCCTTGCTCAGTTTCTTTGTTTCAGAATCATATTTAATTGGTGTAGGCTGCTTCAGTAATTTGCTTTGATATTTCATGAAGAAATCTGAAATAAGTTTGTAACATAATTTACAATCTAGGAGAAGTAGATTCAGTTGGTTGTAGTAGGATTCCTGAGATTGTTAGATCTAGGAATTTTCACACCTCGATCATGCAAAACATGTTTGGGAGGTGTTGCCTAGACTGACAGACAAGGCGATTGTTGGATCACCTTGGATCTACAAGATCAAGCACAATGTAGATAGCAACATCAAGAAATACAAGGCAAGGTTTATGGCCACTAGTTCTCTCAAAAGGAGGGAATATACTATGAGTAAACGTTCGCTCTTGTGGCCAAGTATACTTTTATTAGGGCAGTGATCTCATTAACAGCATAGATGGGACGACGAATCCATCAGATGGATGTCAAGACAACATTCCTCAATGGCAATTTGGAGGAGGAAGTGTACATTGAAAAATCGAAGTGCTTTGTACACACAGCATTGAGACCAAAATGTGCAAACTAAAGAGATCTTTATACGGGCTCAAGCAGGCTCCCAAGGTGTGGTATGAATGCATAGAAAGTTACTTGCAGGGGATGGGCTTCGTGAAGAGTGAGGCGAATGCAAACCTCTACTACTTGATGGCTAGGGATGAGGTACTCATTCTTGTCCTATATGTGGATGACTTGTTCCTAACAAGTTCATTGGGACACAGGAATGCAAGAGAGACCTTACAACAAAGTTCAAGGTGAAATATTTGGGGCTTATGCACTACTTTCTAGGCATGGAGGTGTGGCAGACAAATGGGGAGATTTTCCTTGGGCAAGGGAAATACTACATCAAGATCTTGAGGAGATTTGGGATGGAATATTACATAGCCATGTCTACACCCATGATAACCAATTGGAGGAAGGTAGATATATCCAGGGAGAAGGAAGTGGACCCCATGCTCTACAGACAATTGATCGACTCTCTTATGTATTTGGTCAACACCAAGCCAATTATATCCTTTATGGTAAACTCTCTTAGTCAATTCATGGTTGAACTGAAGAGGGTGCTTTAGACAGCACTGAAGCATTTGTTGTGTTATTTACGAGCTACAATAGAGTATGCATTCAAATATACTCGAGGTGATGGTATCAAGTTGATGGGCTATACTAACACAAACTGGGCAAACAGTGCAATGGACATGAAAAGCACTTCAGGGTGTTACTTCAGCATGGGATTGGGAGTTGTCTCTTGGTACAGTAGGAAGCCGAAGTCTGTGGCATTGAGCTCTATAGAAGCAGAGTACATAGCAGCTAGCATGGCAACATGTCAAGCCATTTATCTTCAAGAGCTATTAGTAGCCTTGTTTGGTCAGAGGGTGAAGACAACAATGATACATTGCAACAATCGGAGTTGCACCAAGCTATCTGAGAATATGGTGTTTCATGATAGGTCTAAGCATATAGACATCAGATATCATTTCATCAAGGATTGTGTACAGCCCAAGACAATTCAACTAGAGTATATACCTATAGGTCAACAGGTAGCAAATATCCTGACGAAGGACTTGGGAAAGGCGAGATTCATCTTATTCAGAGATAAGATTAGTGTTGTGCCGAACACCTTCCTCACTAAGAGAGAGTGGTAGTTTATGTAACTCGAACAATGGTTCTAGTCTCAAGTGGTATCAATGAGGCTAGGAACACAATTGGATCAATTATCTCCAAGCCCAATCTATTTTATAAAGGTAAAAATGTCTTAAATGTTAATTAGGTTTATTAACCAGTTTCAATTTTTTTCCTAAGTCTAACTTAGGGAAATAGGTCAATTAATCAATATTAACTGAGACAAGTTGATTTCTCTCTAGTGACTTCTAGAAAAGTGACTTGTTGGGATCAAGATGATCTTAGACATCGATTGTGATTAGATTGTGACCATTGATTTGTCAACGAGATATTATAAGAATAAATCGAGGGGGCTCTTAGAGACAAAATTCGAGTGAGAAAAGGAGCAGTGATAGTGTGGGAGACACCAAGAGCGAGGTTTTAGCAGCAGAAATTGGGGTGAGATTTGTCAGAGGAAATTCTTCATAATCATTCCAGTTTTCTGAGAGACCAAAGGAGGCCAAATTATTCTGCAAAAGGCCAGCCAAATTTACCAATGTGAGTTGCCAGTTGCCAGAGCGATTCATTGGAGGCAATGCGAATAGGCTAAGTGAATTGTTGGAGGCAGCTAAACTTGTAGGATCGATTTTCAGAGGAAGAGCGTGTTGCCAGAAAGGCCAATGCACATTTCTAATGGCCAATGCAAGTTCACAAAGGCAAAGCGAATTGCTCGGGAGAATTTGAATTGATTTGCATAGGTTCGATTTAGTCAACTTTAGTGAAGAGAAAAATTGTCGGAGCTTTACTAGTGGAAGGCAAGTAGTTTATGTACATTCTCAATTTGCCGAAGAATTATTAAAATAAACCCACATCTACAGAACTTGTTTTCCCCATCTTGGGGTTTTTCCAAGGACAATTTGTCCAAAATATTGGTGTCGATTTTATGTGTGTGATGTTTTCATAGTTCATGTGGCCTATTGTTTGGTGAAATTTGTATTTGTGTTTTATTCAGTATTTGCAGTGAATAATATTTTGGGACAAATAACCTATAAAAGATAGGAGAATAATAACATGATTAACTACAATAGAATTTCACACAAATAGGGCTTGAAGATATGTGAAGAAGTTGTATTCAAGCCATACACTGAAGTGCCATGACTAGTCCAAATGAATTTTAGGCTATATGAGAGTGAGTGAGTGCCCTAGCTAGCAACAGATGCACCATTGCAATGAATATGTTAAATTCAAAATGACATGCAATCCAAATAGTAAAGGAAGAACCATGAGATGACAAAGGAAAGGACCAAGAAAGGCAACCTTCAAATGACAACCCAAGCAACAAGTCACATTTTCAAAACCATCTCATAGGATTAAAAGTGCCATTAATATGTGCCATTTTTTATTAAAACATAAATCTTCCCCGATATCAACATTACAACAAGGGCTAAGGAGGGACAAAATCATCACACTTAGTCTATTTTCATTGGCAAAGACTTGTCTTCAAAGAGATCATTTACAGCAATAACAACACTAGCTACTCAACATGAAACCCAAAATATCCAAGAGAAAATATCAAGCAACAACTTACATTTTCAATAACCGTCTCATAGGATTAAAAGAGTCATTAACATGCACCCTCTTTTATCCTTTATCCCCATACTTATTTCTACTATTCTCTGAGGGGTTGAGCAGATGATTAGTAAATGCAAAGGTTATAAGGATGGTGAGGGGTGTACCGGTTGGAAAACATGTTTTAATAACAAATATATTATTTGTCACTGATATACTACATTTTTGCTCTAGAAATCCTTGGGAAATTCGCAAAGTGATGAATATTTTAAACCTATATTGTTTGGGACTGGGATGAAGGTGAACGGACATAAGTCAATCGCTTATGTTTTTTCTCTCGATGACAATCTTTTGGCTCAGTTGGAGATTGTACTACCCTATGCTCGAGGAAATCTAGAATAAGGGATAAGATACCTTGGGTTTAATATCTAGCCAAATAACTATAATAAAGTTAAATAACACTGGTTGGTTGGTTGAGTTAGAAAAAGGATTCATTTTTGGTGCAATAGGTGGTTGTCCAAAGTAGGTAGGTTGGTATTGGTCAAATCAATTCTAGAAGCTCTACCAATTTATTGGCACCTCCTAGTGTACATACCAAAAGGTATCTTAGAAAAGATATGCTATATATTATTATATTTAGAGATGCAATGGGGAGTACAAAGGGTTGCATTTGGCCAACAGGAAAAGGATTGGCCTTCCAAAAGAATGGGGAGGATGGGGCCTAAAGAATGCCCATCTTTTTGGATAGCCATTTCTAGCTTGATCTCTTTGGAATTTCATTTTCGAGTCCAATTAGTGGAGAGAGATCCTCCTTAACAAATATATTGCCTCTAGGCCCTGACTCCATGATTGATTAGGTAAGAGAGGTGTTACCAGCTAATTTTTTATAGCTTGGGAGGTACTCCAAGCCCTAGAGTTCAGGTTTTGGAGGTTGGATTGCCACAAAAGTTATTTATGGGCTTGTAACCCAAGGTTGGGGTTTTGCACCCATCGATGTTTGGGCCAAAACCGTCAGGCATTTTGTACATGTGATGGATGGAGATGATAGAGAATGGCGAGGAGAATCGAACGCTTCGAGAATCATCGAAATCTGAGATGTCCATGATGAGATATGAATTTTTTAAGTTGACAATGAATTTTTGGGCATTCAAGTCATGTAGGCTTGAAGTGGAAATTCGGGAAAGCCCTTCTAAGGTGTATAAATAGAAGGTGAATGAGTTCATTTCTAAGCGTCCAAGTGAGCAATACATGGGCAACAAGAAGAGTGAAGAAGAAACTCAGCTAAGGGAATAAGAGCACCTATGTTTGGCCACAGGATAGAAGGCATTTCAGCGAGGGAGGAAAGGATTGCTTGCCAGCCTTTCCATGATTGTTTGAAGGGTTGTTTCATCCTACAGTAGGTTCGAAGATAAGGAGGTAAGTGCAGGTCTGTATTGGTGACAAATAAGTGTGGGTTTCTATGTTTTTGTGCAGGTCGTAAGCCTTGGAGGCTGGTGTGGGTAGGTCGCATGGGATTAACACCTAAGAACGGGGCTGTATAGGGTTGTCTAGGGATTAATAAGTGCCAAGATCAGCAGCGTATATGCAAAAGAGTCTCATAAAGAGAAGTCACAACTGAAGAAGGGACTGTGAGGGTGTATTGTAGAGCTAACGTAGGTTACTGTTATGCCCTAACCAGGTCACAATCATACAGCAGTTTGTACACCAAACTTGGGTTATGTTTGAGGCCAGATTTGGACTTGTATTGGGTCTAGGTTTAGACCAGTTTTGGATCATATTTGTTGCAACCTATGGGAGCCATGTGTTAGGGTTGTCTTGGGTGTTAAGAAACCCTAAGTAGGAGCAGATCTTACAGTGGAGGGATTGGGTGCCATTGGACTGGTGGAGGGCAGCACGTTGGTAGCCCAAAGTAGCCCTTGACAAGCAGTCATAAAGGGAGTTTGACAGTTGAAAGTTGGGTGAATATTGAAGCCTAATGTGCAATACATTGATGGACTAGTGGACTGCTAGATTGGCAGATTGGAGCTCAGGTATAAGCCAGCCTAGAAGAGCAGATTGATGAGCCTGTGTTCATTGGAGCATAAGTGACTTACAACAGTGATAGGTGGCAGCCCTCCTGGAGTCTCTATGTGTTGTCCTTTGATGGACTAAGGGGTAGTTAGAGAGCAAATCGGAAGCAAAGGACCGACAAGACGAGATACGACATAGATGTTGTGATTGGAGCAAGATTGTCAGTGTATCTTGTATTCTTGTTCCTGTGGATTATTGAGGGCCATTATCCCTTGTACAAGAGCCCTAGACTGTTGTATTATTCAGTTGGCTTAATATAACGAAGATCAGGTTGTTCTACAATATTTTGTAAAAAGTTGTCTATACTTGTGCATGTGTGATTTACTGTTATTTATATTCCGTTGTGCAAAGTAGCTTTGTTGAGATTCTTGGTTTGGTAGCGTAGAGATTTTAAGATTTTATGTCTTTACACCAGGGTCGTGGAAATTCAACACTACCCACCAAAATGGGTAAACCCCATAGGAGAAAACTTTTTCCCCTACTTTGGACATTCACCCAACCAACGGCCTTACACATTGTTCATTGATATGATATGTCAGTTTTCTCCACCATTTGCACTGGTCATCCATCATTACTCTTGAATGAAAGTGGGCTACCACTCAACAGATACTTTGACCATTTTTCAATCAAGTGCTTTTACCTAATGTTTTGGGCATTTTTACACGAATAAAGGGATGATATGGATAATTGACTGATCTTGACTATAAACTTGTCCTCTCACCTTACCAAGGGGGTTAATCTCTAGCCCTAGTCCGATGAGATCTCCTTTAAAGCCTTAGAATAATAGGAGGGGGCACTACTTGAGAAAATTGGATTGAAGTAGTGTGTTCATTACCCTTTCCCCCTTGCTCCATGCAAAAATTTGATATATCTATATTTAAAATTCCTAAGACTCCATTACCCAAGTAGGGAAAAGGCACTAAGATCCCTTTTGATAATCAAAATCTTAAAAACTTTACTCTTTTCCTCTCTCTTATCCTTATCCTAAGGCAATGTTAGAGCCGATTTGGCATTACTTCACCTTGTTTGACCTCATTGTCTCAAAATCTAGTATTTTCCTTTGGTGAAAATTGCCTTATTATGGCTAATGTTTCTCAACCTTAAGTGATTTAGGGCCTCTTGAAAACCCTAGTTCAGCAAAAAGGCTTCAACTTAGGGCTTGTTGAAGGTTTTCCATTCCATATTGTTGATCATACCCTTAAAGCAAACCTTTTCCTTGTGCTTGTATGCCTAGATGCATTGTTATTGAATCCTATTTTGAAACCCTAGGCTTCAAGTGCTCTTCTCTAGGCTTCTTCATTAGTAGATTGTTCCTTTACATAAAGAATTGTGCCCTAATCCAAGTAAGAAATACCTTGATCAAGTCTATCTTACATCACCTTGATCCCATTGACGTAGAATAGCTTTAGGTGATATAATTGGGAAGCCTCCCATGGGGTGAAATTCCACTAAAGAGCAAGTTGGAATGCTAAGGTGACAATGGCAACCACCTCATTGTTGCATCTTAGTCTAGTTCTCACCTTGTGAGGCATCGCACAAGGCTTATTAGATTTTGAGGCAACATAATAAATCGAGGGGATTTGAACCTCAAACCTCATACTTTCCATAAGATTCCATATCATTCCCATCACCAATCAAGTTGCCCCTTGGGGGAAGTAAATATTGATATTAATTGCCTACCAAGAGCATAATTTGAGAATGCAAGGGCCTGGGGTCACACATAATTGCCTAATGTGATAATCGAGCAAGAGATAGGAGAACAAAACACCAAAGGGAGCAACAAGACAATTTAACTAAAAGAAGTGGCAACAACTATACAATTTAATAGATTGAAAAAGAAAGTGAATACACTTATCAAGTTAGGTTGAGTTAGTTTGCGAGTTGGGATAGTTGTGACATAGCACCCACAACTATGTTTCAGGCACTAATATAGAGGTTAGACCTCTTTCATAGGATACACATGTAAGAAACACATTTTAAACTTTTATAACGACTTACTGTAATCAAACCTCTATTTTAGGCACTAAAAGAGACCTCTCTCATAGCATGGGCATTTAGGCATCACATTTTAATGATTTAGTAGCATAGATTAAACCATGGACAAAATCAAATTTTGATCATAATTGTTGGGCATAATCATGGTGTATTCAATTAGTGTTATATGTGAAGGTTATTGGCATGTAATAATCCACAAGGCACTTCCCCTTATTCCAAGAATGGTACTCAAGGTAAATTGGATTCTATACAAGCTCAAAGTTTTGACATGTCACTTATGGGAAAAAAACCTAAGTGGAGAGAACAACACTCAATCACATAATCACTCAAGCTAAACCCAATTAATTAGTACATGTTGCTATAGCAACTAGTTACACTTTCAAAATGCTCTTTTAAAATCTTCAAAAGTATTAAGAAAAAAACATTGGACATTAATGTAAGTGACATCACATGGTATAAAAACAGAATCCAATAATGAAATCTTTACAAGAATTTATAGGGAATGAAGAATGCAAAAGAAATATGTAAATAAAATATTTTTTCAAATTAATTTTCTATATAAAAACCAATCAATAATTTAACTTTTTAATGTAACTGTTTATTCATTATTAATTATTTAATAACTTTTTAGTAACTTTATTTTTTATTAATTAGATATAACTTTTAATTAAAAAAGAAAACTAAATTAAACATGTCTCTTAAATATACACTAAAGTTTCATACTATATGTAAATTTCTTACATATACACAACAGTTTCACACTATATCTAAATTTGTGAGTGGTCTAAACTCTAAAGGATAATATTACTCATTTACATTATTAATTAAGTATGCCCATGGTAATATCCTACCTTAATCATTTAACCCCATCCCATTAATACTAATGAATAATTAGAGTAGAAAAATAAAATAATAATAACAGAATGATCAATCAAATTTACTCTTATGTAAAATAAAAATCAAAAAATCAAAAAAAATCTCTGGTTATATGTGGGTGGAGCTAGGAGAATGTGTGTACCTACCATGAGATGCCTCAAAAGGGTAGAAAAACCATGGGTGGAGCTAGGAGAATGTGTGTACCTACCATGAGATGCCTCAAAAGGGTAGAAAAACCACAATGAGAGGAGTTCCAGACTTGGGGTTGCCTTCCTAATTGCGTGACCTGTAGCACTGCCATGCACAAAGATGGTTGAATCGCACAGTGAGAAAATAAAATTAGATTATATTAATTTAATCCTAAATATTGAATTTGCAATAGAAAATGCTAAAGTCACACTTAATTCAATTATTGTAGAATAGCAGAGTAGAGACTCACATGGGCTACTTTTGGGTTTGGCAATTTGCAGGGCAAAACTTGGCAGTTTTCTGGTTTTGAGTGCAATTAAACAGCTCTTCCAACCAACTCCAATAAAGTATTTGCATCATGTACAAACTTGTGCTCGGACAGCAAGCTCCTGTACAAACTGATGCTCTTAGAGCAAGCTCCTGCGCATGCATGAGTTGGCAGCCACAGAAAAACAAATGTCATCTCCAAGAAATCACAATCTCTTAAATCTAATCTTCGGTTCTATTTCTGAAAAATTGAAATTCTATATCGGATAGAGTACAGACCTCTAAAAGAAAATTTAAATACCACAACACTGGCATAATTTGTTCCACAAATTTGAGCGCACCAGTCATGCTGTAAAACTTCGGTAACCTCGCCTGGTGGTGACGCTTTTATATATGTTATTAATTTGGTATGACGTTATTTCAATCATTTAGTGAAGAGCGCTGCAAGAGAATGGCTTCCTTTTAATGGATCTTTAAAAGACAAATAATCACTTCGCAGTATGATTATCTTGGCGAACTCGTTGGATTTGTATTCGTGAGCTCCTTTCCTTGCCATGGAATATGTTACACAAACACACACCAGGAAAAAATCTACATCATCGCTATGTGCAAAATAAGAAGAGAAAATCAGCATTACATTTACTGATAATCTGTATTACTGCTCTGGACAAAATAACAAAACCAGAGCACTGCGCTCTGTACTAAATGCAGTAAAAATCTACATCACCGCTATGTGCAAAATAAGAAGAGAAAATCAGCATTACATTTACTGATTATCTGTATTACTGCTCTGGACAAAATAACAAAACCAGAGCACTGCGCTCTGTACTAAATGCAGTTGCAGAAAAAGAAAGCAGAGCATATAGCAAAGATTTGGAGTTTACCAATTTTCATGGAAAGACTGGGCGGTTTTGTGGCTTTGGGACTCTTCCGACTAACTCCAACGCAACCATTGCATCCTGTACAAACTCGTACTCGGACAGCAAGCTCCCGTACAAAGTCGTGCTTCGAGCCTTCGACAGCAGGCTCTGCACATGCATTAGTTGAAAACCCAGGAAAACAGATGTCGTCTCTTCATAAATTGAACTCTCTCCAGAAATGTCATCTCGGGTTCTATTTTGAAACCCACGACACCCGTCCGCGCGCCCGATCTACTCTTTTGGACCACATTATGGTATACTTAGATTACAAATTTATTAAGCGGTCGTTATGTTTTTTTCTAAATAATAATAGTCTTGTTAAAAGAAATGATTTAGAAGTTAATGGAAATGATTTTGTTAAAAAGTTACTAATAATTTTAAAGGTATGAAAACGACAGGTAACTAATGTACACATCAGCGCATCAAATTTTGTGCTCAACGTTTAAGTTTGTGAGATAGATATTCTCCACACCTTTTCAAGTTATGTGGGAAAGAAAGTGGTCGGAAAAATTAAAAACGTGTGTGGGGAAGAAAGTGGTCGGGAAAGACCAAACAAAATAAATGATAAGAGAATTTAAAATATATATATATATATATATATTATATATTATATTTATTTTATAATTTATAACTTTTCTACATAAAAAAATTACAACTCTTTTCGAACAATAAAAATGCTTTTATTCCAAAGTTATTAATATTTTTTAAATTCAATGAAAATGATGGGTAACAAATCTACATGTCAACTCATCAACGTCTTTGTCAAGAATATTCTCAATGACTTTTCCATAATTAAAAATGTGTGGCAACCAAAGTGGTTATACTCATGAGTGCCAACCAAAATGAATGATGGATCTTTTAAAACAACTTAATTTTATTACTTATTTAGATAATTGATTAAGAATTTTGTTGAACATAGTTTTCAAGATTGATGTAACACTTTGAATACTCAATTTTTGTAGAAATTCAAAATATTTTGTTAAATTAGAAATTTGTTAAATGATATAAATTTTTAGGTTGTTTATGAGAATACTCATTTGAAAATTTCGTATGAAATTAAATTTTTAAAATAGTAAAACGAAAAATTAAATTATTAAATCTTTTATTTTGAAAAATAATATATTAAATAAATTTATTTTAAAAATGAATTAATTATTTATTAAGGTAATTTTTAAAAAAAGAATTAAATATGATTTAATTAATATTAATAAGATTTTAAATTAATGGTGAATAAGAGTATTCATAAGGCTTTCTTTGTGATAGTTTATTGTTGAGATGTGTTATGTAACACCTTGTCCACTTTTTTAGACTTTTTATAGGGTATAGAATGTGTTACTTTTATTCAACTCGACCTCTATATTCTTTTCATAGACATGGGGTCTTAAAATTCCTTAATTCTCAACTTGTTTGAAACTTAAAAATGATACCACCATCATGTCAAACTCGTCAACAGCTTTCTCGCGATATAATTTTTGTCGCGGTTCGAGCTATGGATCAAAAGTTATGGCCATTTGAACCTAGCCCTTTTTAGGCCTTGTCCAATCACTACACATTGTCATTCATATTCCACCGTGGCACAAGCCACATTATACTTCGCCTAGCCCACTAGATGATTGCTTTATTGTTATGTGCCCCTTTATTATTATAACCCAAATCTCAGTCTTGACGTGTTTTCCCCCCTAGTCCATTGTTGTACAGATCACAGATGGCCCGAGGCAAGACGACAATTCCTTCCATGTCAATCGGCGAGAGGAATTCCTCGTCTCGGCCCCTATCCCTCGGCATATTTCCTTGGCCTAGCACGTACATTGCTCTGTAGCAATGGCTCGGGGCAAGACAGAGTCCTTCCACGTCAAATGACGAGAGGACTTCCCATCTCAGCCCCCTATCAATCTCGCTCATCCATCACACAAATTCCAATACAAATGGCTCACGGTGAGACGAAAAAGCCTCCATGTCAAAAGATGGAAGGATTTCTTGTCTTGGCCCCCGTCAACCTCCCTGTTTACTGTCATGGTCATTACTATAGCGAGATCTTGAGGCCCGAGCCCTTGAGACATGAAATATATATGTTAAGTGTCTACAATCACTTCTAGTCTTGCCCTTTGTATACCTCGTCCTCTCCTCGTCATTACCACAACAATATACACCAAGGCCAAGGGTTGAGATGACATCACTATGTCATCATGTTGATGTCATCCCAAGATGGCATCATGTTGATGACACACCCTCCACATGGTGTCCTCTAACGTTGTCATGTGTCACTCATTTTTGGACTATTTGGCCCTCTGGTACGGTTGTTTGTGACTACCACATCAGCCTTCATCCACGTCACTCTCCCACGTGCCTTACCACTAGTGCTTCACGTCGTTGCCACCTCCATGTCATTGTGCCACCTCATCCCAAATCCTAGGTCCCACCAAGGTCCTAGCCCTTATGCAAACATGGATTTTTTTTTATAAATATTTTATACCATTTGGTGGAGCTTGGCCTTTAGCCTCCACGTCATCTTGCATTTTCGTATCCTTAGTGATGATACCATGGACCAATCCCCCTTCAAGGGTGAGATGAAGACATGAAATTATCTATCTTGCGATGGGAAAGTTGTCTTCTCTCTCCCAGCCATGCTCCCCTTTTTATTTTTATTTTTTCGGGCATGTGTTATCAAGGCACGACTCTCTCTAGGGTGAGAACGAGAACCCACCTGTTATATAATGGGAAGTGGCCCTCTATCAAGCCTCTTGACCGCTCCCCGACCTAAACTATATGTGTATACATACATACATATATGTCACAAAGGGATGTCAGTGATACAACCAAATTAGCCTATCTCTTATGATCTTTAATATATATAGAGAGAGAAAACACAACCCAACTCATAAGAAGTGATATTTACGTTCTCGATTCAAGGCCTTAGTGCACTGACTTAACTGATCCTCGATAATGTGTTGGAAACAAGCACATTCATGATTATTACAAGTACATATATATAGGGAAAGCCTCCTTTTAATTAAATTTAATATCCCAAGGCCACAGAACACAAGTCATTTCTTTACCATTGTGAAAGGAGGTGGAGGAAGGCCCCTTTCGTTCCCAAGGGAAACATCTTCATCGAACATTATATCCATACTAATTTCAACCTCCCTTTGACGAAGAATATATATTCTAAATGCTTTAGAATTTTCATAATATCCAACAAACGTACATTTTCTTCTTGTGGCTTCCAACTTGTTCTTTTGTCCTCTGGCATGTGGAAATATACGGGGCAGCCAAAGATCTAAAGTTGGTCAACATCGGGCTTGACACTAGTGAAAAAATCTTTGGGGATCTTATTTTCCAATACTTGATGAGGCACCCTATTTTGAACATATACAGTAGCATTCGTTGCTTCTCCCCAAAGGAAATTCAACAACTTTTGATCATAGAGCATGGCACGAGCGGCTTCTTGATCTAGATTTATGAAGGAATAAAATGAAAGACATATATAAAGAAAAAAACATAGAGATACAACAAAAACAAAAATTCAATTCATTAATAACAAAGTACTGAAAATTGTTGACATACAAAATGAAAATAAACTACCTCAGGCGATGGTAGCTTATCTCTAAGGAGAGATGTGGTGGCTACATGCCTTCTGAATTGTGTTACAATGAGGCTTGGTGGCCATTTTATCACGAAGAAGCAATGGAAAACCCTAAATATCCAAACACCTAACCTTAGGAGATGAAGTGCCAAAAGCTTGTGGGTCTCGTTGGGGTTAGTTGGAACGTCAACTTCTAGGGGTCATAACTTTGGCAATATATGATCTCCGTTTGACTATCATAATATGTCATTTCAAATATCTCCAAGAGGAGCCAAAATAGACATGGAAATTGGTTTGACAATTTTTTTATCTCTCTGTTTTCCCAAAAAACGTCTTTTAGGCCCTCAAAACAACTCCAAAAGTTTAGGACCAAAAAGATTGTCAAAAATAGTAAGTTGTGTTATAATTAAGGAAACTGAAAAGAAAGAATAGTGGGGGTTCAATTGGAATAGGCGGGTGGCCACCAATATCCACCTAGATCAATCCTCCCCCCTTAGGAAGCAATGGTCCCCATTGTGTTGAGTGCTTCCATGAGATGGGGAAACTTTTATTGAACTTGGTCCCTAGTGAGCCACTTACCTTGGTGCAGGAGTTAGCCAACTTTTACAACTCGATGCAGTTGGATCTTCTCCTAGCGAGTGTTCTTGATTTGTGTGTCCATGATCTGATCAGTTGTGGCATGTTCCATGTAGTCTAGGTTTAGCTCTATTAGTGTGAGTTGTTATACAATGTTTGATGTGTCCAGTAATGGTGGAAAGTATGGTCGAAGTTGGTCCACATTGAACACTAGGTGCAAGCCAAGGAATGGGGGAATGTCAAGCTCAAAATAATTGTCTCCCACAACCTTGGTGATGGTGTAAGGCCCATATTGGAGTGTTCTGAGCTGCCGATGGGCTCTAGTAAGGCATTCTTTCTACAAATGCAACCAAACTTTACCGCCCACCTGAAACTTGTGTAGCACCCAATGTTGATCATGTCGTTACCTATACTTGGCATCAGGCTTCTCCAAGATGTCGTGAACCTATTGACAGATGTGTTGGATGCGTTCAATAAACCTAGTTGATTTATCAGCCTTAGATTGTACATATGTGGATTATGTCTTTGTAGTTGCATGAGGCAGACGACATCAATCAAACACAATGGTTGAAATCCTAGACCCGCTCAAAAGGGACTACGACCAGTCAAGCTATGAAGAGCTCCGCTATAATTGTGTTGCACATAGGGAGGGATCTCATCCCAATTTTGTGGATGCTTGCAGTTGTACATGCAGATTATGTGCACTATCATCCTGTTGATGACCTTTGTCTGGCTATCAGTTTAGGGATTGAATGCTTTCGACTTGGTGATCTTGGTGTCCAATAGTGTCCAAAGGCTCGACCAAATTATGCCGAGGAACTTGCTATCCAAGGATGGAAATTTATCTTAAAGTTTAGAAACCTTGGCGAATCCCACTAGGCCATAATATGAAATCTATAAAATGTTTGGAGATATTTTTGTAAAAATATTCAAATTTATAATATTTTTATATAGTCTATATATAATTTTTTGGCAATTTTTAGGGTAAAATAATTAATTCTATAAAATTTGGGCGAATCATTTTTATAAAAAATTGGAAATTAGCGAATCTTTTTTTTGGAAAAAGTATATAAAATTAGCCCATGGGTGAATATTAGCCCCTAAAATTTTCCCTGTTGCTATCCCAAGTTGATATAATGGTTTGTGGGATCCCAAAGTGTACCCACACTCGTTCAAATAAGAGTTTGGCAATGTCCTCTGTTGTGATACTCTTCTTGTAGCTTATTAACATAGGCATCTTAGAAAATTTGTCCTCGATCACAAATACATAGTCATTACCATGCTTGGTACAAGGGAGGCGAGACAGATAGTCCATAGATGGGAATTCCCAAGGCTAGATGGGAGCAGGCAAAGGAATGTATAGGTCTTGCTTCTTGATGGTTGGCTTGGTGATGACACAGGCAATGCGGGATCTAATATATTTTCCAACATCCTGCTAGAGTTTTGGCCAATAAAAGTACTTCAGTCGTATGACCATAGTTTTCTCCACACCAAAGTATGTTGCGACCCGACTGTAGTGCACCTCCCAAATTAGCTTGGCACACTCTATTGAAGGAACACAAAGGTGGCCCAAGTAGCATAATAATGCATCCCAGAGGTGGAAATCATGAACTTGTTTGCCATCCACTACCATCTGGTATGTGGTAGAGAACTCTTGATCATTTTTGTATAGTTGCGTCCATCCAAAGGTCGTGTGACCACAAGAGTTGAGAATAGTAGTTAGTGTTGCAAATGGGACCGACTAAGACAATCTACAACATGATTGTTGTTGCACTTTTTGTATTTAATGTTTAAGTGAAACTGTTGCATATATGTAGACCACTTCTGATGTTGATTGTTCTACAACTTTCATTGTGTTTGTATAAACTGAAGAGATCAGTGATTGGTGTAAATGACCATCTCCTTCCCCATAATGTAATGTTTAAATTTTTGGCAAGCTTGCGCAATATAATACATCTCTTTATAATAAGTGGGGTACTTCTAAATTGTATCGGAAATCATATCACTATGATAGGCCACTAGATGCTCGTGTTGGGTGAGGACTGCACCAATTGCATAGTTGGAAGCGTCAGTCTCAATTTCAAATGGTTGCTGCAAGTCTGACAATGTGAGTACAGATGCAAAGCAGAGGTAGTGCTTCATCTCAACGAACACCTTTTGTTGGGAATCAGACCAGGAAAACTTTGCTTTCGCTCCACCCTTGGTAATCTGACTCAAAGGCCAAGTGATATGGGAGAATCCCAACATGAACCTTGGATAAATTTACAAGGCCCAAAAAGTTGCGATGCTTTTTTAGAGTAGTCAGGGCTAGCCAATCCCAAATGACTTGGATCTTAGCCAAATCCACATGCACACCTTGCTCATCTATGATGTAACCCAAATATTGGACCTGGTTCACGCCAAAGGTTCATTTCTCCAATATGGCACATAGTTTGTGTTGTCGCAGGGTTTGAAGGACCTACCGAATGTGTTGCAAGTGATATTCCCAACTCTTGTTAAATATGAGGATGTCATCTACATAAACAACCACAAACGAATTGGTGAAGGGACGCAAGATTTCATCCATAAGCCTCATAAAATTAGCAAGGGCATGACCAACCATTCAAAAAGGACTTCCTTGGATTTTAAGGCAACCTTCCATACATTTGTGGGCTCTATTGGAACCTAGTGATAGCCATACTTTAAATCGATCTTGCTGAAATACTTGGCCCCCTTGAGCTGGTCCAGAAGGTCATCAATATGTGGGATTGGATACTTGTTCCTGATAGGGAATATGCTTAGTGCTTCATAATCAACGCAAAGCCTCCAGGTCATATCCTTCTTCTGTACAAGTACAATCAGGCTCCCCAAGGTGAGGAACTTGGTCGGATGTGCCCTCTTTACAACAACTCCTAGATCTGCCACTTGATCTCTTCATTTTCCATAATGTAATAGTGGTATATTGGTCCATTGGGTAAGGGTGATCTGCAAGTCAAATCAATCGATGGCGTGACTTGACAATGTAAGGGTACCCCTGTGGGTGAGGAGAAGATGTCCTTGTATTCTTCCATGACCTTATCCACCTGCTTTTGCTATGTGGAGGAACCCTTCTCGGGGGCCGTGGATGTGGCCACGATATTCCCCTTACTTTAAGATCAAATCAAAATAAAAACAAATTTCCCGGTATGGGAGATGATCTTACTTCATTGCTTAACAAAGATAAAATAGATGGCAGTAGGCGGAGCTACCTCAGGTATCTTGTATAACTTATTGCCCAAAGTAATAATAACACTGTGAGGCCTAGACTCATACACACCATGACACTTCCACAAGTATGGTTGGCCTAATAATACATCACAAACTTCAAGAGGAGAAACATCACACAATACATCATCCGTGAAGGGCTTGATGCTATAGGGAAGGCAAAACTGTTGGCTGACGTGGAGATCTCGTCCATGGCAAAGTCACTTGATGGTGTATGACTGTGGGTTTGGTGTGGTCAGTAGGCCCCAACTACTTCATGACCTTTTATGAAATGAGGTTATTTTGGCTTCCACTATCAATAATGAATTGCAACAGAGAATCCTTCCCCCATATTTGCGAGTGGAAGAGACTCTCCCCCTCCTCTAGATCTTTAGGCTCAATCTTCTGGATCTTGGTGGTGCTAGGCTCCACATCAATAATTTGATTCCCTTTTCCATTCCCTTTATCGGTTTCTGACTTAGAGTAGGAAAATGCATATAACTCTGAAGCCTTCAACTTGGCCACCAGTGACTTCTTGGCTCAAGTCTCACTTGTGTTGTGAGTGGGGCCCTTATGGAACTCACACCACTTTTGTGTGTCCTTCTTTGTCTTTGGGGTGTTGTTCTTTGGTTATGGCTTCAACGGGTTGTCCTGGGTCATTCCGCCTTGGCTTTGTCCTTTGTTATGCAATTTGCAGGCGCTCTTTCTCTACTTTTGATTCACAGATCCAAAGTCACGCTTCTTTTGTTTAAAATTTTTGTTCAATCTTGGCAGCATATCAATATGCTGCACCAAGCGAGGACATATCCAAGAACTCCATTTCTTCTTGAATGCATTTGTGCAGACAACCATGGTACTTGAGCACCAGATGTCACTCAGAATCTCTAATACCCAACTTTATGTGTAGAGTATGAAAAATATTTGTGAGTTCATGCACCTCTTGGTCCCTTTGCTATTGTAGTGTGGTACACTGTATGTACTTGTCCTCATAGCTCCCCATGGGGTAATATTGTTCCTTGGCAACGTCTCAGAAAGAGTTCCAAGAGGGAGTTTTTGTAAACAGAGAGGGTTCCTTGACCCTTTTCTCACAGTAAGTTTCCCACTAATCCTTGACCTGGAGAGCAGCCTTAAGAAGTGCAAACATAATCTTCTCCCTATCAAAGAAACTATGGGCCAAAAATTAACCTTCCAACAGATTCAACCATTTATCTACAACATATACATCTATTTGACGTTCAAATATAGGGATATTGAAGTTCACTTGTACCTTGAAGGGGGTGGCACCTCCGAAGTGATTTCTGGATGAAGATGCACCATTGATGGGCATCCGCTGAAGGATCTAGGAAAAGTTGTCCATCATCTCATTCCTTTTCCGCTCTAGAGCTTCCTCGAGCAACAATTTAATAGGATCTCCTTCTCCCTCTTCTTTCTTTTCTTCCGCCATGGGAGGTCACTAATGTTGTTGGAGATGGTCTTGCAAAGGTTCAACCAGTTCCAATCCCAACTCCTTATACGCTGACCTCATTGGGGAGATGCATAAAAAAACAAAGGAAGAGTATACCATTCTGATACCACTGATCTTGATTTATGAAGGAATGAAATGAAATGAAAATATAAACAAAAGCATAGAGATACAATGAAAACAAAATCTCAATTCATTAATAACAAAGTACCAAAAACTGTTTACATGCAGAATGGAAATAAACTAACTTAGGTGATGGTAGCTTATCTCTAAGAAGAGATGCAGCAACTACATGCCTTTTGAATTGTGTTAAAATGAGGCTGAGTGGCCTTTTTATCATTAATAAACAATGGGAAACCCGAAACATCCAAAAGCCTAACTCTAGGAGATGAAGCGTTGAAGCTTGTGGGCCCCATTGGGGTTAGTTGGAACGTCAAATTCCCAATGTTGTAACTTTGGCATACGATCTCTGTTTGACTATCATAATATCTCATTTCGAAGATCTATAAGAGGAGACCAAAAATAGAAAATTAAATTGGTCGAACACTTTTTTCGGTCTCTCCATTTTCCCAAAAAAACGTCTTTTAGACCCTCAAAATGGCTCTGAAAGTTTAGGAACT